>PISW01004222.1:0-173899 GCA_004023785.1 Mungos mungo | reverse complement strand
GCCTCCTCTCGGGGGCCTGGGGGCGTGGGGGGGGTGACCACCACGGGTCCCTCGCAGGAGTCAGGAGCTAAGCCAGTAACCGGGCGATCCCACTCGAGCCAGGCGGGATCCAGAATTTCTACCCGGGAAGACGGAGTCCGGAGCCCACCTTCTTTCTGCTACCGATTTCTTCCAACTTGGGTCAGGATTCATTCTCGGTCGTGAGAACTGTTAGTAAGTCACAGCCAGCGTTTCTTTCAAAAATTAAATCAAGTATAAAATATCGCTATGATCCGTAATAGATATTTATTTGCAGACTTTCTTCTCTCTCTCTCACACACACACACACACACAGAGTCATAGCCGAGTATACTCATACAGGTTACATGTTTGAAAGCCGCTGTGTTTTCCTATATCGCCTCCTCCTCCTCTTTCATTTCCTGCCCAGGAGCCTCACGGTTCAGGAGACGAGAGAGAAAAAGCATCAAGATTTACGTGGTGAAGGGAAACATTCCATCGGGAATTCTCTAATCTCAAAATAAGCCAAAATAATATACTTCTATACAGTACATACTAACCGATAAATCTGGTGATACAGAGACATTTTCGAGTAGGAATCTAGATAATCCCCCTGATGTCTGTTATAGTAAGATGTTATCAGCAAGTTCTACGAAAAGCTATCACTTGAAAATGCAGGCTGAAACAGTATCTATAAATATGGTCAACAGTGACAACTAAATGAAGAGTCTTCTCTGGCGACTCTTCCCCGCTGAAAACCCCAATGCAGGTCAACAACGGAAGGTCAAGACTGACCAGGAAATCTGCTGACACTCGCCAAGAAACCCAAAAGCGGCAGGGGTGAAGGGGGATTGCATGGTCAGTGAATGGTGGAGAATTCTTTCAACAGAGCACCCCCCCCAACCTAGCACCTAACGGTATGTCCTGCTCTTTTAAAAAATTTTTTTTTGAGAGAGAGATAGAGCACAAGCAGGGGAAGGGGCAGAGAGAGAGGCAGACACAGAATCTGAAGCAGGCTCCAGGCTCCGAGCTGTCAGCATGCAGCCTGACACGGGGCTCAAACCTGTGAACTGCGAGATCACGACCTGGGCTGAAGACGGCCGCTCAACCGACTGAGCCGCCCACGCGCCCTCTGGGATGTCCTGCTTTTAAAGGTCAAATGGGAAAAGCAAAGGAAAACAATCATTCCACATGTGTTCAAGGTCCGCCACTAATGGAGGGCTTTCTGTGAATTAATCTCACCGTTACCAGATGAAATCACAGGAAGAAAGCACTCTGTCTTTAAATCCAGAGCATGTTTCATGCCAAGCTTCTGTCTGAGGCCATTCCTGCTCCCTCGGGAGCGTGCTGACTCACTGCATCCCGGGACGGCGCAGGCGGGGGCGGGGGGGGGCCTGTGGGGCCAACGGACTGTCGGGCGCCCGTTCGCAGAACTGCCAGCACCAGCCAGGTGATGGGAGTGTTCGTCTCACCTTCAAGTTCATCGTGGTCTGATCCCTTTTTTCAACCCGTAAAACAGCTCGACCACTTACTTCTAAGTCTTCCCTTAATGGGTCCATCCAGTTCGGGACCTTGTATCTACGTTCACTGCCCACTCCGAGTCCAATTTGCTTGCTTGGACTTATGTGGTCACATGGTAAGAAAAGAATGGACACATCTGGGGTCACACACATCTGGAGGGCCCTCCTCTAATCTTTTTATTTAACAGGAAAAAAAAAAAAACCCTTCTCAGAGGGAGTGGGAAGCAACTTCAATTATCCATGTCCCCCCACCCATTTTTAGAAATAACAAGCGCTAACCGAACTCAGTATTTCTTCCAGTCCTAATACAGGTGGCACTGAAAGGCCCACCTAGGCTCTGAAATCAGCCCCCATGTGTGCCCACCGAAGATGGTGAGTGTATGAAGATACGAGTGGGCAAAGGCGGACCATCCGCCCAGCCACCACGGGCATGCGCCAGGCTCCATGCGGGCACTGGAGACAGAGCAGACTGACCGGGACAGTCACGGCCCTTCCCCCCACGCAGCTTACAGACCAGTGAGGGTGGGAGGCTCTAGGTCAATGCCACGCTACTGGGATTCATCGTAATCATGGGACGTGCCAACAAGGACTGACACAGGTCCTAGAGAATCCGTCTGACACCGGAAGGGGCTCGGGAAGGGACACGTACGAGAGACTGGAGGCTGGGCGGTGTCAGCCACAGACAGAAGAGCGTGAGACACGGGAAGGGGGGCAATTCACTTGGAAAGAGCGGATCCACGTATTGTTAGGAGGTGAGGAGAAGCCGAAACCGAAGCTGCAAGGGGTGTCATCCGGGGACTGGTCAGATACCGACGCCCCCAAGGTCACCGCCAATGCGACAAAGACAGACGAGACTACATCCACCAGATAACTTCACTGTCACCTGGTTCGCCACGTCTCCAAAAGGCCCGACGGCTCCCTCCCTAAAACCACAACCAAAGACCAGAGGACGAGCCCATGCGAAATGCGCTTGCTTTTATTAAAAGTAGTTTACATTTGGGGCCGATCGTTTTCACACAATGTTCTTTTTGAGAACACTCAAATTATAAAAGGCCTCCGCGGTGCCAGAAAGCAGAGAGGGCTCTAGTATGACAAGAGCTGTGCAGCTGTAAATAATAAAACCTGTAGCAATCGAACGGAATGCCGGGCTTTGCCCATAGCACTTCGAAACGACGTCACCAAATTTCTATTTTACCCATATCGAGACATTGGCCACCTAGGAGCGTCAAGACTGTGACACTGTTTCAAACCCAAAGTAACTCCCCACGAGACAGATTCCTCAGAGGGTGAACATATTGTTGGTTTTCTCGTGGTGGCCATGCTCACTAGAGGCCCCACCACCCCACGCTCCGCCGACGTCCATTTCTCTCCATGCAGGGATAAGCCCCGCCCCCAAGCATAAAGGGCTAAATTGTAGAAGGTCCTCTCGTGACTTTTCGTGGGCATCAAGGTCTTTGATGTGTCTTGAGACTTTACAGACTTCGTCTCAAAAGGTGAACCTGAACTATATGATGCCTACAGTCAGCAAGGTCTAACATAAAGTAAAAAAAAAAAAAAAAAATGGCAGAGGACAGCAAAGAGGCAAAGGACAGAATTTTTAAAGTGAATGACTTGCCATCGTGAATACTGACTTGCTAAAACGTCCTGCTGCTTCTCCCATATCTCTGCCTCTCTGTTGATCTTCGTTGCCATGACTACAGCTTGAATCATCTTAACAAAGTGCACAGCCATCTCCAGTACTGTTACTCCCTCTCTGTCACCCTAGATCTGCTTTCATTCACCTGGCAGCTGCTTAGGCCATTGTCAGGTCAAACTTGTGACCAAGTAATTAGAGATCAGCTCGTAGATTTCTAAAAAAAAAAGTCATAGTTCCCACCAATATGTGATAATATTTAAATCTCACCCGTAATTTCTTTTTTAAAGAATGTTTATTTTTGAGAGAGAGAGAGCGAGAGAAGGTGCGGGGGGGGGGGGGGGGGACAGGACTCGAAGCAGACTCTGTGCTGACAGCAGAGAGCCCAATGCAGAGTTCAAACTCATGAACCATGAGATCATGACCGGAGCCGAAGCTGGACACTTAGCCAAGTGAGCCACACGATTCTTAATTAAGCAGAGAGTTTTTTCTTCCCTATTTACCAGAATTTTTTTTCATGGAGAAAATGACAAGTTTTCAAAATACAGGGAACTTTAAAAAAAGATTCTAGGGCGCCTGGATGGCTCAGTGGGTTGAGCGTCCAACTTTGGCTTGGGTCATGGTCTCACCGTTGGTAGGTTCGAGCCCCGCATTGGGCCCTGTGCTGACAGCTCAGAGCCTGGAGCCTGCTTCGGATTCTGTGTCTCCCTCGCTCCCTGCCCCTCCCCCGCTCACGCTCTGCCTCTCTCAAAAATAAATTAAAATGTTTCTTAAAAAAATCTAAATAAACTCTTGATAAATACCCTAGAGGTTACTATACAACCGGCTTGTGGCCGAGGTTTTCCCTCTCTGCAGTAATCCATGGCCATCAAAGGTGTTAAAGTGATGACTCTGGGTTTCTGGGGCAAGATGGTGGACTGAGCACATGCACCCACCCTCTCTCCTGCCTGTGACGCCTTTAAATTATAATAAAGCATTTTTTCCCCTTAAGTCTAAACCCACAACGATGAGGAGAACAGAAAGGGAGTTGTCCTCATACAAGAAATTTCAACAAATCACTGAAATCTGAAAGCGGAAGGGGGGGCGCAGTCGGTTAAGCGTCTGACTTCGTCTCAGGTCAGGATCTCACCGTTGGTAGGTTCAAGCCTCACGTTGGGCTCTGTGCTGACAGGTCAGAGGCTGGAGCTGCTTCGGATTCTGTGTCCCTTTCTCACTCTGCCCCTTCCCCGCTCACGCTCTATCTCTCAAAGGTAAATAAACATTTAAAAAATATAAAATAAAATAAAATAAAATCTGAAAGAGGATAGGTGTGCATTGCCGGGCAAAACAGGGCAGATGAAATCACAGCCAAGGAGAGTCTTTTTTTTTTTTTTTTTTTTGAGAGACAGAGAGAGAGAGCGCGAACAGGGGAGGGTCAGAGAGAGAGGGAGACACAGAATCCGAAGCAGGCTCCAGGCTCTGAGCTGTCGGCGCAGAGCCCAAAACAGGGCTCGAACTCACAAACCATGAGATCATGACTTGAGCCAAAGCCAGACTCTTAACCGACTGAGCCACCCAGGTGTCCCCCCAAGGAGAGTCTTGAGGGGATCCACCAGGAAGAACCCACATGAAGACGGAACAGGGAAGAATAGAACAGAGAGTGAGGCGGGGGGTAAGTCTGGTCGTGAAATGGGACACAGCCAAGGCACACACCCGACCCCCTCTCCACACCCAGACCCACGTCTCCCCATAAGGACGGGGTCCTCTCTACAGAAACTCAAGCAGCCCCGAAAGCACGAACGCAGTGTCCACGCCCCAAGGTAACGCACGCCCTCCGAGATGGAGTTTCTGAACCCCCCTCCCCTCCTCATTAATCCAGAAATGCCGTGCGCCAAACTACACCCCCTACTTTTACTAGCTGTACAATTCCTTGCGTCACTGTATTTAATATTTTTAAGTTTATTTATTTAAGTAAACTCTACACTCACGGTGGAGCTCAAACTCATGACCTTGAGGTCAAGAGCCTCTCTGCAGCCTAACGGGGTTCCTTAGAAGGTAAGGCCTTTCCCTCAGATCGCCTTTAAGGCCCTCTTTTTGTCCTTGGTGTTCTAGTACATTCCACTTTGCCTGGGAAAGGTTTTTTGTGGGATTTTTGTTGCTGTTGCTGTTGTTGAATTCTACTTGGGATTTGCTCTGATTCCTACATCTGAAGATTCATGTTTTTCAGTATTTTTAGAAACTTTCAGCGTTACGTCCTCAAATATTGCCTCTCTTCCCTGGCTTTCTTCCGCCTCCCCGTATAAGCCTCCATTTTATAGCCTCTCGTTCTGTTCTCTGTCTCTTCAGACTTGACTTTCCTATTTTTCATCTTTGTCTTTCTGCACAATCGGTGAATTTCTTCAGCTTTGTCCTCCAATTCACTCTCCATCCGTGTCCCCCAACAGTCTCTTCAACGGTGTCTGACTTGTTTAAACCCAGTCATAGAGGTGTGAGTTTCAATGACGATCGATTTCAGTTCTTTTCCCATTCTTCCTGATTCTTTCTGATTTTAGTCTTGTTTTCTGTTTCACATTTTACTTTCTCAAGTAATTTTTTTTATTTTTTTAATGTTTTATTTATTTTTGATACAGAGAGAGACAGAACATGAGAGGGGGAGGGGCAGAGAGAAGGAGACACAGAACCGGAAGCAGGCTCCAGGCTCTGAGCTAGCTGTCAGCACAGAGCCTGACGTGGGGCTCGAACCCACGAACGTGAGATCTGACCTGAGCCAAAGCCGGAGGCTTAACCGACTGAGCCACCCAGGCACCCCTCAAGTAATTTAAACCATTATTTTATGTTCTAAAACTGATCATTTTAATATCTAAAGCTCTACTCTAGCTCCACAGTCCTTTTTTTCTGCTCTCTTCTTATTCATGGTTGTTTGCTTCTTCCTGATTTTAAGTTTTGGACTCTCAGATCATGCCTGGAGAGGTTTTCTTTTCTTTTCTTTTTTAATATAGTTTATTGTCAAGTTGGTTTCCATATAACAGCCAGCGCTCATCCCAACAAGGGCCCTGCTCCATGTCCTTCACCCATCTTCCCCTCTCCCCCACCCCCATCAACCCTCAGTTTGTTCTCAGTATTTAAGAGTCCCTTGTGGTTTGCCTCCCTCCCTCTCCTTAACTATTTTCCCCCTCCCCCCATGGTCCTCTGTTAAGTTTCTCCTGTTCCATATATGAGTGAAAACATATGGCATCTGTCTTTCTCTGCCTGACTTATTTCACTTAGCATAATACCCTCGAGTTCCATCCATGTTGTTACAAATGGCCAGATTTCATTCTTTCTCGTTGCCATGTAGTACTCCATTGTATATATAAACCATAACTTCTTGATCCACTCATCAGGTGATGGACATTTAGGCTCTTTCCATGATTTGGCTGTTGTTGGAAGTGCCGCTATGAACATTGGGGTACATGTGCCCCTATGCACCAGCACTTCTGTATCCCTTGGGTAAATCCCCAGCAGTGCTATTGCTAGGTCATAGGAGAGTTCTATTGTTAATATTTTTTAATGTTTTATTTATTTTTGAGAGACAGAGAAATGGCGTGAGCAGGGGAGGGTCAGAGAGAGAGGGAGACACGGTATCTGAAGACGGGCTCCAGGCTCCGAGCTGTTAGCACAGAGCCCGAAGCAGGGCTCGAACCCACAACCGTGAGATCATGACCTGAGCCAAAGTCGGACACTCAACCGACTGAGCCACCCAGGTGCCCGTATTGTTAATTTTTTGCTCTCCAGAACGGCTGTACCAGTTTACATTCCCACCAACAGTGTCGGAGGGGGCCTGTGTCTCCACCTCCTCGCCAGCGTCTATAATCTTGGAGAGTTTGCCATGTGGGAATCCTGAGCCGCGTCTGGGATACAAGCAGGTATAGTCAGACATGTGCTGACTCCCACCGCACAACTCGGAACTCTACCGGCTCAGGCTCTCTTTGAGATAATTTCTCTTCTTCCGATTTCCCAGACTACAACAGATCAAGTAAATTCAAACAAAGTTCAAGAGAAGGCAGACTTGGGGTAAAAATTATCCAAGGAGGTATTTGTTTTTTCCTCTCAAAGCATGGACTAAATCAGACAGGTTCCTTTTTCAATACTCTACCAACGGGCTTACTTTTTCACTCTACCATTTTGCTAGAGATCTGATCTTTCAATGACAGCTTTATGGGGGTCTCAGTTCAACTTCCCTGTTTCCCCTGGGCCCAAGACTTTGTCTCCTGTACCCCATTTCTCCTCTCGGCCCCTGTAATTCTCCTTATGTATATTATTAATGTGAACACAATAATCTCTAGCATTTGAATTCGATGTTTGAGTGTTTCTACTTGTCTATTTGATTCCTGAAAATCAGGACCCTCTGGAACCTCCCACAGTGCTAGCACAACGCCTGTGCCTGCGTGGACAACAAGAAATACCTGGCAAATGACTCAGTGGACACATGCAGGAGGGCAAGTTCTTCAGGGAAATTAGCTGGATGGGAGCTCTCTCCTTTTCCTCCCGGGGTGCACCAGGGCCAACCAGCCTGCGACTCAGGTGCAAACAACCCAAACCCAGCCAGGGACAGCAATGACTGCTTAGACGTATCTAGTTCAAGGGCGCTTGCGGGGCTCAGTCTGTTCGGTATCTGACTCTTGATGTCGGCTCAGGTCACGACCTCACAGTCGTGAGATCGAGCCCTGCGTCAGGCTCCATGCTGAGCATGGAGACTGCCTGGGATTCTCTCTCTCCCCCTCTCTCTCTCTCTCTGCCCTTCTCCTGCTCTCTCTCTCTCAAAATAAATAAACATTTAAAAAGAAGTATCCAATTCAAATCTGTAAGGCAGACACACTTTGCTTCACAACTAAAATGCTAAAACTGTACCCCCTGCGGTAATTTCCAGGCAAACATTTTTAAAATGCCAATTAAAAACAATTTTTATGTTTATTTTTTGAGAGAGAGAGAGAGAGAGAGAGAGAGAGAGAGAGAGAGAGAAGAAGCAGGGAGGAACAGAGAAAGAGGAAAACAGAAATCTCAAGCAGGTTCTGCACAGAAATCTCAGCGCAGAGCCGGATGCAGGGCTCAAACCCATGAACTGTGAGATTATGACGTGAGCCAAAGCCAAGAGTCGGACGCTGAACTGACTGAGCCACACAGATTTCCCAAACTAATTTCTGAAGGAGAAATATTTGCGATGTTTTATTTATAGGCATATTTTTTTCCTGTTAAGCACACAGGCTTCTCAGTGAAGATATCTGGGAAATATGTGAAGCACAGCATCAGTAATGGATGATAAATTTCACGATGCCTAAGAAAGAACAAACGACCCCACGGTCTAACATCTTTGTAACGTATCGAGCCAGTAAAATGACAGGACTCCATTTCCCTGTTTGTCCCCCAAAACTCAGAGCACAAATGTGTGGAACAGAACTTGGCCCTCCAGCTGCCTTTACTTAAACCCATGCCTAAAATTCAATGCGGACCCCTAACTTTTTGTTTCTTTTTGTTTTGTTTCTTTTGTTTTTCAAGGGAGCGCCACCATGTGGTGAATGATTTTAGTACACTTTCAACGTGGCTACCGCCAGGGTGGGTTACAGTCAATTAACTCATCCCGCAGGTAGCAAAGCCTGTAATCGGGCAGGGCGACGTGGAGAAGTTGCATTACGAGGGTCCACAGCCCTGGTCTCCCCCCCTTTATACTATCCCGCAGCACCTCTCTTCTACAAGAAATACAATTTGCCAACTCCTAAGCTGTTATTTATTTAACAAACACATATATAGCACTTCCTATGTGCCTGCAACTGTTCTGAGCACTTTATAAATACTTGGAAGGCAACGTGCAGAACAGCGCCAGACACACGGTAAAGCACTCTACGTGTCCAATAAAATTAAAAATCACCGAGTAATTTATATTTGATACAGCTCTTCTCAGATGAGGATTCTGAAAAAAACAGCCCATGTTATAAATCTCAATAATCTTCCAGGGCTGGGGGGAAAAAAGACATAAATTTGGTAAAAATAAAGAGGAGCAAAGCCAGAAGTCTGTGCTCTAACAGCCCGGAGCGCTACTCTTCGCTGGTGAGTGCATAAACAAACTGTGGTAGATCCATACAACAGGGTGCCCCTCGCAGAAGGACGGGGGTGACTATGCTAATGAGGACAATTAGCTGACTCTCCATGTGTTAAGTGAAAGAAGCCAGACTCAGGGGGGAATCCCCCATATACTTTATAATTCCACTTATACGACATTCTGGGAAAAGCAAAACTAAAAGGACTGAAAGCAGAAAGCAGCTCGGTGGTTGCCGGGAGCTGGGGGGGCAGGGAGGGAGCAGACGACTGCAAAGGGGCAGCACCGGGGAATTCTGGGGGTGACGACACTGTTTTGTTTTTAGTTTTGTTTATGTTTATTTCTTTTTGAGAGAGAGAGACAGAGACAGAGCACAAGTCAGGGAGGGGCAGAGAGAGAGGGAGACACAGAATCAGAAGCCGGCTCCAGGCTCCGAGCTGTCAGCGCAGAGTCTGACGCCGGGCTCAAACCCACGAACTACGAGAACGTGACCTGAGCCGAAGTTGGACGCAACTGACTGAGCCCCCCAGGCGCCCCCTGAGGTGCTGGAGGCCCGCTCCGGCTGGTCCGGGGCTCCCTGAAGGAGTAGCAGCATCAGCGGAAAAGAATCCACGCAGTTTCTTTCTTTCTTGGTCACCAGCCTGGCATCATCTCTATCTCTCTGGCATCTCTCCGACATCTCTATATTGCCAGGTTTTGTGCCTTTATTTATAGACTTATGACATCAAAAAGTGGAATTTTTACAAATAATTCTCAATAATAAAGATGCTTTGAAAAGGGTGCAGAAACAGGTTTTACAGAGGCATTGTTTCAGAACTGTTCTAATTACAGTGAGGTAACTTACACGTCATAGGATAACAGGATATTCTCAGTGAAAAGCAGATAACATACATATTTGCTTGAACCGGTAGTAAATCTTACAACTAAGAAGATAGCAGGATGTTTTCAGTGAGAAACAGAGAGCAAACACATTTTATAACAATAACGCTAAGATTCAGGCAAAAACAAGGCTAGGAGGCATTCTGTCTGGCTCACAAGAGGAAGAATGTATTCACCACGGTTAGTAGATAAAGCTTTTGTTAACCTTGTTCTTTGATGTTGAAGGTGTAAGAGCCATAGGCGCCCTAGATGAGCCGGCCTTTGCATATGAGTTTAAGTTGTAACTACTCTTACCCATCCTCACAATGGGCACCAATTAGCATATGTATGCGCAGTAACTTATGCCTGGCTCTTGTTTGTTTCTTATTCCTAAATTAGGCCTTTTATCTCCGGGCCAGAGTAAATATTATTCTTGTGTTCTTTAACCCCCTTTATTATCCACTATTATCCACGTCTTAAGTTTGTGAAGCTCAATAGAAGAGCCTTTCAACAAACATCTGCAGTGCCTTGTTTAACTTCCTCTTTATAGAGGCGGGAATATGCTTCTTCCCATGAGGTATCTGTGTGGAGAATATCGGTCTGACTTGGAACGTTGCGAGGCCTAATCAATAGCCACAGGCTTACTTTCACACGGGCACCAGTAGCAGAAGGAGATGCCAGTTTCCGTCACTCGTGGCAGGAGCCGTGCAACGTCTGCCACTTCCGTACTGTGACCGTGTCACCCAGCAAGGCCCGTGCGGCTCCCACCCGTGCGGGGTGATGACATTGTTGTCTGTCTTGAATGTGATGGTAATTTCACAACTAGACGCATTTGTCGAAGTTCACAGAAATTAGGCTAAAGAGAGTTTTATGCTCTATAAAAACTGTACCTCAGTGAACTTAACTGAACATATAATAATATGAACTACAATAAAGGGCCGGCGCCGTTGTTTCACTTTCCAAATTAGATAAGGCTTATGTTTTCAGAAGCTAAGGTCACGTTCCATAGAAGCTAAAAACTGAGTGGACTTCTTCTCTATAACCAGCCCAGTCTACCTGGATCCCCGGCCTTTATTACAACTGCCCTGTATAATATTTACAACTTACCCGGGGCTGTGCGACGAGCACTCTTCCGTTACTTTACCTTTACTATCTAATTGTCCATCTCAATTACAGGAATATGTAACAGTGAAACACGCGCCTTCCCCTCTCCGTACCGCACCCCCATCCATCCCCCTCCCAGAGACAACCCACCACAACCAACCTTCTCCTACACGCCCGCTGGCCCACCATTTTCTCCGCAGGAACAGGATTTACCGCACCTGCTTTTCTCTTGAACGCGCTGAGCAGGCCCCATGTCCGTCCACATAAGCCACCCCTAGCTCAACAGCCACACAGTGGTGCACAGGACGACGGCCACAATTTATTTGGCCATTCCATTAATGAATATTTAACTTACTTCCAATTGTTCTTTTTTTTAATTTTTTTATGTTTATTGAGACAGAGAGAAACAGAGCATGAGTAGGGGAGGGGCAGAAACAGAGAGGGAGACACAGAATCCAAAGCAGGCTCCAGGCTCTGAGCGGTCACCACAGAGCCCGACACGGGGCTCGAACCCACGAACCGTGAGATCATGACCTGAGCCGAAGTCGGACACTTAACTGACTGAGTCCCCCAGGCGCCCCTCTTTACAGAGGTTCTAATTTAATTCTCCCGACGACCCTACAGACTGGGCCTATTATAGATTAAGGCCCCCAAGACCTGGAAAGATGACTCACTCATTCCTTCCTCAACAAACACTACGCTTTCCGGCAGGAGGGCAAACAGCTCTATCAGGAAACACACGAGGGATTTCGGACGCCACGTGCTGCGTCGGAGCCGGCACGGGAAGCCCGGGTCCAGTCGGTCGGCAGGGAAGGTCTTGTCCAGCAGGTGCTAATGAGCAGGACCCCCACGATCTGACAGAGCCAGGCACCAGCAGAGCCGGCGTCCGAGAACCCCGGCAGACGAGAGGGCAGAGCCTGGGGCGGCACCCCAGGAAACGAAGCGGGTGACGGGAGGGAAGTCCGAGAGGGGCGCAGGCCCAGGCCACACGGGCCCACAGGCTGTGGAGGGAAGTTGGGAACTCTATTCTGAGACGCATGCCCGGCAGGACACAGAAAAGTAAGCGGTGAGAAGACCGGTCGGAGGTGTCGGAGGCAAGGTCTCGGACGGCAGGAGGACAGACACGTATGAGGAGCCCAGGCCGGGAGGCCGGGAGACCTTCAGGGACAGAGGCAGCGGTGGGGCAGGGCCAGCGGGGTAGGACTCCTCTGGGATTCATTCTGGAGCACCGTGGGGAGCACTGCACTGGCTATGCAGAGGAGGGGTCAGGGACGGGTCAGGGATGATGGGTCCGGGGGGGGGGGGCGCCCAGGGCACCCAAGGAGATGAAGCCACGGCCACAGGCTATCACCCTCTCCCCAGGTCCTAAGCCACCAAAAAAAATGGACAGGAGGTGATTAAAGGTACAGACTTCCAGCTATAAAATAAGTAAGACTCAGGCTTTGCAATATGCAGCCCAGGGAGTGACACTGTAATGTTGTGATAGTACATCACATGATACAGTAACAATATTGTAATGATGTAACATTACGATATCACACGACCCACACACAACATGACAATCACAATATAGTGGCTCTGTGATAACTCTGTACGGTGAGGTGACAGACAGTACCGAGACGTCTGGCGGTGACCGCTCCGTGACGTAACACACACCGAATCGCCGTGTTGGACACCTGAAACTGCCCGAATACCGTAGCTCAATCACACTTCAGGTAACATTTTTTAAGAAGGACTC
Organism: Mungos mungo; assembly: GCA_004023785.1. NCBI lineage: Eukaryota > Metazoa > Chordata > Mammalia > Carnivora > Herpestidae > Mungos > Mungos mungo. The sequence goes on along the minus strand of PISW01004222.1, from coordinate 160,997 downwards.
GAATGTGAAGACCGGGTTTGGTGAGAACCCATCGACTCCACGGAGGTCCCTGAAAGCACCTGTGCCTCCTCACGGTCCCCTTCACCATCACAGACACCCTCGCCTCTGTGCCCTGATGAGCCGAGCCCAAGGCAGCCACCCCGGGCGGGCGCCCACGCAGCTCTCGCATGTCCTGTGGGGAGCGAGCTCTGGGAGGGGCCTCCGCTCACTGCAGGCTTCCACTCCCGGCTCGGGGTCCCACCCAGGAGTCTGTCTATGACCACCGTTCCCCTCCCCGGACCAACAGTGGGGCGTCTGTCCTGCCCCAGCCAAAACGCACTCTCCGTGCTGCGGTCACGTGGTCGCCTTGGTCATCCAGCACGACCGTGAGCTCGCCGGCGGGGGCACCGGGGGAGGCCAAGTGTGCCTGGTATGTGTCTGCGGAATGTCCGGGCCACATTCTTCCGAGCGCGCCAACGCACGCCACGGCCCCAGGGCTCTCACACTCAGAAGCTCGGGGTAGCGGTTCCTCCGGGACCCTGGGAAACTTGTGGGCGATAACCTGCACCCACTTGATCTCCGTCCTGCCAAACACAGCCTGAGGAATTCACCCAGTCTCGGGTTTTAGCTTCTCCCTCCCCGGGGAAGCACGCAAGAGGAGCCTAAGCCCTAGTCCTTGGGACAGTTTCCTTACCTAACTCTGCCGGCGAACCACCCAGCCAACGCGTACGCCTGACTCACTTGGTCGGTGCCAGGTTTGGGAAACCCTCGGGGACTATTATGCCCCATTAGATTTTACAGAACTTTCCAGAATGTTAGCATTTGTTAAAGCATCCAAACTGGGGCGTAAAGAAGAAAGCAAAGGGCTCCTGGGGTGCTTGAGAGAGACTCGAAGGCTGTCGGGTCAAACTATGGCTCCGGGCCGCCCAGTGGCTCGGGTTCCTCCCTTAGGAAGACAAATAAATATTCACTGTTAGTGTCGGCAGACAGGCAAACTGATCACCAGATATGCCTTCCAGAGGGGTAGTTCACAATAGGTACCAAGGCCTTTAAAAGTATCTATTCTTTTTTTTGAGAGAGAAAGAAAGCATGTGAGTGGGGGAGGGAGGGAAAAGGGAGAGGTGGGGAGAGAGAGAGAATCCCAAGCAGGCTCCATGCTAAGTGTGGAGCCCTACGGGGAGCCCGATCCCACAACCTGGGACCATGACCTGACCCAGTATCAAGAGGCGGACGCTCAGCTGACTGAGCCACCCAGGCGCCTGCCCAAAGCATCTATTCTTTAGATTGAGAAATCCCACTTCCGAAAATTTATCCAAAGGAAATAATAAGAAAGACAAAAATGAATCGAGAAGATTCTGGAGGCAAAAACTACCAACGACGTTAAGTGGCCCACAGCAGACTGGGAGGATAAAGTACGGCACACCCACCCCTGTCACAGACACCCGCGCTCCAGCCTGCTGGGCCTCTGCAATGCCCCTCCTCCCTGAGGAGCACCCGGTGTCCCTGGGCGTGGCGCAGCTTGGTCATCACCACAACAAAGCCTCGCCCTGCGCCTCCAACAACCCCCTTGAGAAGCTGATAAGGGCTCTGGACTTATACACACACACACACACACACACACACACCAAAAACCAAAACTCAGGTGAGACGTTTGCATATAATTTCAGGAGGCCTAGAAGTCCAAAGAGAAACATATCGTTCATATTTAAGAATAAAAAATCGGGACCCTGGGTGGCTCAGGTACTCTTACTTGTTTAGAAAAAAAAAATCTCTTTTTACATTTATTTATTTTTGAGAGACAGAGTGAGAGAGCGCACAGGCAGGGAAGGGGCAGAGAGAGGACAGAATCTGAAGCGGGCTCCAGGCTCTGAGCAAGTGTTCAGCACAGAGCCTGATGCAGGGCTTGAACTCACAAACAGCAAGATCATGACCTGAGCCGAAGCCAGATGCTCAACCGACTGAGCCACCCAGGTGCCCCTCAGTTACCCTACTTATAGCCTCTGAATTAATCAAGTCAACCCAAACCCAAGGTGTGAAGAGCACGAAACACAGTCTCCTTGACCTTGAGCTTTGTTATATGTGTATGGTATACACATAGAACAAACACAAGGAAAGAAAGTGCCATGTGCACCGGGACATCTGTACACGGTTTTCGGATCCACGCATCAGAACAAGACTGACCCTAACTAAGCTGTTGAAACAAGAAAAACACAGCCCCCCTGCCCAAAGGGAAGAGGGACCCTTTAACATGTGAAAAGGTCAGGAACAGAGTATGCTGTGATCCAGGAAGACCCTGATGTGTCCCCCCTCCCCGCCCCCACAGAGGTAATAAAACAAAACAACCTAAAACCTCCCGTCACAGGAGAAATGCACTCCAGAAAGCTCGGCCCGTATCTTCTAGGGAAGCTCAGCCATCTCTGTTCCTAGAGAGAAAAAGCTCCCTAAGAGGCACGGTGATGGCCACATCCTGGCCGCCGTCGCCGGAGCTGACCTGGCCTCTGCCCTCGCTCGCCGCCACTCGCCCTGCACCCAGCACCCTTGCCGATGCGCCCCTTGGCCTCTCCTGCCCTCCCCCCACCTCCACTGGGCTAGAGGCGCTCTCCCTGGTGCTGGCAGAAGAGGTCACGGTGGTAGCAATGACAGCTGACGGGTTTGAGTGCTTACTAGGTACAGGGCTTTTCCTCACCCGCTTCCGATGTGTTATTTCACTGAACCCTCACTATCAAAACCAAGGACGCGGGTGCCGCCGTGATGCTCATTTTACAGCCGGTGTGGAGCTCGCCTCTAAAACGGTCCCCAGGGACGCCCGCCTCACTTGCTCCGTCCCCTCCCCCACTCAGTAGGGCAGACCTGTTAACCAATAGGATGCTGCAGAAATGACAGGGGGACAACTATGACTAGGTCCAAAAGACACTGTGGCCAGGGCGGCCGGCTGGCTCAGTCGGTGGGGTGTGCAACTCCTGACCTTGGGGTCATGAGTTTGAGCCCCGTGTTGGGTGGATAGATTACTTAAAAATAAATAAGTAAATAAACTTAAAAAATAAAATTAAAAAAGGCATCGTGGCCTCTGCTTTGTAGTCTCTTGGGACTGCCTGCTCTGGGGACACTGGAGTTGCCTGTGGAGAGGTCCACGGGGTGAGGACCTCGCCAGCTGCGGGTGGGCTGCCCGGGAAGCAGGGGCTCCGGCCCCGGTCCAGCTGTCAGACGCGGGCACCCCAGCCGGCATCCAGAGCGGAGTCTCAGCAGAGGCCACGAGCAGAGGCCGCGAGCCGGAGCCTCCCAGCTAACGCACTGCTGACTTCCTGGCCCCGAGACGCTGTGGGGTAACGTGAATCTGCTGTGCTAAGCCACCCCATTCTGAGGTGGTTTGTCATGCAGAAAGAGATACCCAACACCAATGGGAAAATGGGCCTGGAACAGAACGAGCTCACGGTTACCCAACTCGAAAGTGGCCCCAAAAATGTCTGACTCCTGCTCGCCTGACTCCGGAGCCCGAGTCCTTAACATCACCCCACACAGCCTCCTCCACGTAGGGGTGAAGACCTCAGCAGACCTCACAAAGGCAAGAACCATGACGGTCTCTGGCACTGTAGCCCTCCAGACGCCAGCGCCGCACGCCTGGACGTCACAGGCATTTTGTTACCACGACGGGCAGATGAAGTGGCGGGTATGAGAAAGATCACAGAAACGTAAGCAGCGGAGGTGGGGTTACAGGGGACGCGCTCTGGCGTACGTTTTGCTCAATTTTAAAGTTTTTCCACAAGGTACACATATTATGCGGGTCATCTCCCTTGAATTCAATTTGAACTGGGGCCTGAAAGAAAATAAAGTCAATCGTCCAAATGTCCCAGGGCAGGGGAACTAGAAATTAGTGCAAAGGCCCTGTGGTTGAAACAGACTTGTCCCGTGTAAGCAGAACGTGGGCCTGCGTGGCTGGGGGGGGGTGGTGTGGGGAGGGTGCTGGGACGCAGGCCAGATCTCACGTCGGCTCTCGGCTGAAGCGAAATGAGATGCTACCAGAAGCTTTTAGCAGAGGAGCGATATGACCTCATTTGCATTCCTGAAAGATTATTCGGGTTTATGTATGAAAAGTCAGTTGTAAAGCAGAGAGACCGAAAGCAGGAGCATCCGGAAGAGGCTAGCACACAGCTCCAGACAAAGGGATGGAGCCGAGGAGCTGGTTCCGTAGACCGCTCAGCACGGCGCCTGGCATGCCGCGTGCACCCAGCACCTGGGGTTCTCTTCCTTGTAAACGCTCGCCTTGCACGTCTCTGTGCACAAGTGCATCGCTATGAACTAGAAAGTGCGCACACGGCAACAACAAGGAAGCCGAGAGCACCACGCTCTGTATTCGACGGCGTGAAAAAGCGGCTCACGATATCCTGGGACGGCGTGTGTCGCTGGGGTTTTTGTAAACAAATGAACAACAGGGCCCCTGGGGAGCTCGGTCCGTTGAGCGGCTGACTCTCGATTTCAGAAGGCATGATGTTGCGGTTGGTGGGTTCGAGCCCCGCGTTGGGCTCTGCGCTGGCAGGGCGGAGCCTGCTTGGGATTCTCTCTCTCCGCCCACTTGTGCATGCGTGCGCGCGCGCTCTCTCTCTTCCCCTCTCAAAATAAATACATAAATAAACAACTTACAAATGAACAACGGCAAAAAAAACAGCATACACAATATGAGCCCTCCTGTGATGTGGCTGTAAGCAAAAAGATACATCCGGAAAGGTTTCCACAAAATAACACTCTCAATGCTTGATAACATTAGCAAATGTCTTCTTCATTGTTAATGTCCAACAATGACTCAAAACAATGAAAGGGGGAGGTGACTGGGGGGCTCTGTCTGTCAAGTGCTCGACTCTTGACTTCAGCTCAGGTCGGGATCCTTGGTCTGCTCCGCGGCAGTGCATGGAGTCTGCTTGGGATTCCCTCCCTCTCCCTCTCCCTCCGGCCCTCCCCTACTCCCTCTATATTAATCAATTAATTAAGTGTATGGGAGAGATAAGTAAAACAGAATATTCCAGCACTTCTTGCTTCTGTTCTCCTGGTCCTGATAATGCAACAAAACAAAAACCTCTCCTTCCCAAAGAGAGGAGAAGCCCAGGAGAGGCTTCAGGGTGGGGAAGGGCTGGCGGTCAGCGAAGAGACGGATGCCACCTTCCCTCCAGCAGTCAGGGATCAGACGTGAATGACGCATCAAAGGCTGAAGAGCCACCAAAAATGTGTAAGCGCAACTTTCTCCTTTAAACAGCAGAGAGAGGAGCGGTGTAACAGGGTCTTCGCGTCCTAAGCTCTAAGCAGAAAAGCCACCCCTGATATCTCCCGGTCTTTTTTGCCAGGCTGAGTTATGCAGACACTCGGAAAAGATCAGAGTGTTTCCTGCTTCCGAGAACCCCTGACATTTGCGAGACTCGGAAGGGTCCACGCTAGGAGAACAGGAAGAGCCCAGGAACAACAGATCTCTTGTTTCCGGCCGGTGGCGTCCACCAACCCGAAAGGAACAGCGTTCCCGTCCGTCATGCGGGACGTCCCCACGCGGAGGAATGGCCTCCAGGAGGGGGTGAGGGACCAAACACAGCTACCGTTGTTCACCCTTGGGGCAGCAGAATGACCTCCCGGTGGCATCAGGATGTGCAGGCCGGGCGATGGCCAAGTTAACCCCGATCCGTCCAGGATCCGAGCAGAAGGCGATGGCATTTCAGCCCGCCTAGGCTGACAAAGTTGGACAAGCACAGCGGGGCCCGGAGGTCAGTCGTCTGGGGCGTGCCGGGAGCGGGGCCCCCACCCCGGCTCTGCCGCGGAGACAGGCCCTTTCAGCCTCAGCCAGACACACAGTCCGCGCTCAGCCGGCGTTCCAACCAATGGCTGGTGTCCCGGGAAACACTCATCCCTCGCTCCACATGAGCCCGCAGCCCGCTGCCCCCAGGCCCCCACGGCCCTGGAGCGCCTCTGGAAGGCCCCATCATGTCTCCTGCGACCGTGATGAACGATGTGTCGTCTCTGAGTCAACCTCCCAAACCCAATGACATAGGCATGATCAGGGCGGAAATAACAAGTTAGATCTGACAGCTAGTGAAGTCAGAGTCAGAGAACCGCATCCCAGGTCTGCGTGACTCCTGGGCCAAACTCTTAGCCACTCTGCAGCACGACAGAGATTGTGCGTCGAGCGGCCAGCACAGAGCCGGGATCAAGGTAAAGCACCCGATGTAAGTTAGCCTGAGTCACGGTAACAACGCCCCTGAAGGAAGGTAACAGTGGGCCCGACTTCAACTAAGGGCTCTGGGTAAAACTCCTGGGAAAGAAGAAACAGTGCTTGGGGTGCCCCTGAGGGGCCACGGCTTCCTGGCTTCCTTAGAATCTTCACCAAACTTCTCTAGGCTATTTTTTTCTACGAAATTGAGATTCTCCCATCCAAGTACTAACCAGGCCTGACCCTGCTTAGCTTCCGAGATCAGACGAGATTGGGCGCGTTCAGGGTGGTGTGGCCGTAGACGAAATTGAGATTCTCAACAGGAAAACGGGGCCTGCATGCTGCTCGCCCTCTGGACCCCCCAGGAGTCATGAGCCCTTCCCAGGTGGGCTGATCTCAGAGTCTGAGAGCACCCTGTTCTCGCTGAGCTCCGAGAACGTGCTTGGGCTGGCCGGACTTTCTTCATTTATAGAGCAGGCTTCTAAAGGGGCCCCAAGCTGCCCCACGGAACAAACGGAGGCCCCTTTCCACTTCTGGGAAAGTTCTGGGAAGTTCAAGGGATCATCTTTGTCTCTTCCCCTCTCTGCCCTGCGACCAGCCCGGTCAACCCTTCCCCTTTGTCTCTTCCCCTTTGTCTCTTCCCCTCTCTGCCCCGCGACCAACCCGGTCAACCCCACAACCAGGACGGCTCTTGGCATCCTCCCCCGCCCATCAGGCTCTCCTTACCTCCTTAAGGGTCCTCCCTTCCAAGCCCAGCCTAAACTCAAGTTTCAGATTAGTTTTCCAAATCATAGCCATGACCTTTCAACAAGTTCTTTCAACAAATATTTATTGAGGGGCACCTGAGAGGCTTATGCGGCTGAGCACCTGACTCTTGGTTTCGGTTCGGGCCATGATCTTACAGTCTGCGAGATCAAGCCCTGAGTCGGGCTCTGCGCTGACAGCACAAAGCCTGCCTGGGATTCTCGCTCTCCTTCTCTCTCTCTGCCCCTCCCCCACTTGTGCTCTCGCTCTCTCTTGCTCTCTCTCTCTCTTTCTCTCAAAATAAATAAAATTCTAAAAAAACACATATTTACTGAACACCTACTATGTGCCAACCATTACTCTAAGTACTGGGAATATTTCTGTGGTGCTAACACCCTACTGGGAACTATCTAGAACTCCCACTGCCCAGCAAGTATTTCCAAAGTCTTTGCCTTGGCGCTCAAGGTGCCTTAATCCACACACTCCTGTGAATATTCCAGCGAAACTTCCTAGTATACTTTGCCCTTTCCCACCTGAAGATACCCTCCCTCCCTGACTAGGTTAGGTCTCCCGGGGATTATCAGAGTACGTTTGATAAAGGCACACAGAGAAGGAAGTGTCCCGAGAGTGTCCGAAGAGTTCGAACGCCATCTTTCTCCCTGTCTGCGTCCTCTTAGATGTCCCCAGGGTAGAGGCCTCCCTGCCTTCCAGGGCACCCACCCTGTCGCTGGACGGCCGTGCGGGGGAGACCTGCTTCCTTTACAAGACACGTCCTTTAAATATTTTCAGGCAGGGCACCTGGGTGGCACGGGGGGGTCAAGCATCTGACTCTTGACCTCGGCTCAGTTTAAATCAATAAACTTAAAAAAAAATTTTTTTTTAAATTTCAGGCAGCTAACATGTCTTCCCGTAGTCTTTCCTCCGAGCTAAAAAACTGCCCAGAACGCTCACGTGCTCATTCAATAAATGTTTACGGGAATACCTACCACGTGACAGGCACCACAGTACAATCTCTGCCCTAAAGCCATGTAAAAGGGAGGGACGGGCAACTGTCAGCCAGCGTGACGGACGCCACAGTGCTGGGCGCAGGGCGCGAGAGCAGAGGAAATACTATCTAAGCAAACTTCTAGATCACAGATAGAAGGCGTTACCAGGTGGCGCTCCTAACGGGCGCGGGACACTGCGGTTTTCGTGTTAGCCGCCGCCTTCTGAAGGATGAAGGAATGAACGGAAGCAACTACTAGTTACTGACTGTCACCCCGAGGTCGGCATCAGGGCAGGCGCCACGAAACATGCGCTCTGGACTGCACCCTCAGAACGGCCCGAGGGGACAGGCTGTATCCCGTTTTACTTATCTTTTTAATGTTTATTTATTTTTGAGAGACAGAGAGAGAGCACAAGTGGGGGACAGGCTGAGAGAGAGTGGAGGCACAGAGTCCAAAGCAGGCTCCAGGCTCCGAGCTGTCAGCACAGGGCCCGACGCGGGGCTCGAACTTGTGAACCGCGAGATCCTGACCTGAGCCGAAGTCGGACGCTTAACCAACTGAGCCACCCAGGCGCCCCCGTTGTATCACATTTTAAAGAGGAGAAAGTGAAGGGGCGCCTGGGTGGCCCAGTTGGTTAAGCGTCTGACTTCGGCTCAGGTCATGATCTTGGGGTCTGTGAGTTCGAGCCCCATGTCGGGCTCTGTGCTGACCGCTCAGAGCCTGGAGCCTGCTTCTGCCCCTCTCTCTGCCTCTCCCATGCTCATGCTCTCTTTCCCTCTCAAAAATAAATATTAAAAAGTTTTTTAAAAATTAAAAAAAAAGCCCTCCCCCTTAAAATGAGCTACTGCGGGTTCCTGTCTCCGTAACTAAACCCAGACCAGCACAAGAATGTTCCATGTTTTTAAAAATAAGTTAACTGTTGTACAGATCCCAAGACATAGGGGGGATAGTTTCATCCATTTTACTTATTTATTCTTTTAATATTTATTCTTGAGAGACAGAGACACCTTCTGCTTTATTAATGTTTCCAAAAAAAAAAAAAGCCTATACCCCACAATCAAGCTGTGATTTAACTTGGGGGAGAACCGGTTGCCCCTCGGGGGGCTTGGGGAGCAGCTGTACTTGGTGTGCTAGACACAGAGAGCCGGGAAGAGCCCAGGGCTGCTCCTGCAGGGATCCGCCTGAGGCAGAAATCACTAGAGCTGCAAGCAGTTGGCGGCCCTTCCCCTTCCTGAACACACGGAGGCGGCATTCCAAGGCCTCTTACAGCGAGGTGAGACCTTGCACCCAGTCCTGGGCGCGGGCTGGAACCGGAAGTGACCGCGAGTCCCTTCCTGGCTGGAGAACTCCGAGTTCTCAGGCTCACGTGCAGGACCTGGCAGGCGGTGCTCCCCGGGGATGCACGCACAGACGCTGGGGCCGCCGGCAGTCTGGGTCCCCAAGAAACGGGGTGGGGCGGAGCACCCCCCAGCCGGGCCTGCCCGGGTAAGCACCGTCCTGGTTAGGCAACTGGGGTCTGCTGGCTGTTTATCAGTGCCGCAGGGCCCCGCCCCCGCCCTGGGACCCTCCCACACGCTCAGCACGTCGCGGTTTGTCCCCAGGGGAAAGGTGGAAGTCACCTGGCTGGCCCTAAGTGGGACAAGGGATGAACTATGCCTGAACCGCATTCCAGAGCGCCACACAGCAGTGATGAGGACCCAAAGCTAAAGGCCTCGACACAGGGGAATCTTAAAAACAGCGCTGAATGAAAAAAGCAAGCTTCAAAAGGATGTGTACAGGACGATACCACTTACGTATTCTTAAATGTTATATGACTGTGTTCTACACGTTTCTTATTTTTTTCTATTTATTATTGGTGTGGGTTTTTTTTTTTTTTTGAGAGCAAGCACGCGCATGTGCTCCCTCGCATGCAAGCGGGGGAGGGGCAGGGGGAGAGGGAGAGCGAGAACCTCAAGCAGGCTCCATGCCCAATGCAGAGCCTGACGTGGAGCTCGAGCTCACAACTGTTGAGATCATGACCTGAACCGAAATCAAGAGTCAGACACTCAACCCGCTGAGCCACCCAGGCGCCCCCTGCATGTTTCTGAACCTGTCTGAACAAAGGATAAAGCCTCTTCCCCACTCTGTCCGCACTCCCCCGCCACCCCCCAATCCCACCGAAAGAGCAGCTTCAAAGAAAAAGGCACGTTACGGGTAGGAGTGTTTCCCCACTTTATTTTACCCCTCCTCCTCAACTGTCAAAATCTAGAAGAAATAAGTTGAAAAAGTCAGTAACAAAAAAGCCTTTGCCAGCCAACTTCTAAGGATTCAAATTTACCTGGCGATACATATTTTCTAAGTAACTGAGAAACCGCTCCGCCAGCACTGGCCTTCACACAGGGAGCCGGTGTCTCACGTCAGGAAGGCAAGGGACCCATTTCTTGGAACCACCGTCGCCATCACACATCCGTGCGGTCTACAGTGTCCCACGCTCCCTCGTGGGCATCAGCTCACCCCCGCCCCCCACCCCGCCCCGGGAAGGAGCAGAGAGGACCATCAGCACCTCTGAGGACGGAGAATCCAGGCTCGGTCCCGTCCTATCGGCCAAGGGCCTTCTCCAAGACCACGTGGCCTGCAGGGCCAGCACACGCGCTAGAAGAAATATTTACAAACGGCAAATGCTCTAACGCTCACACCACGAACAGCGACCTAGCACAGCAGAAAGGGAAAGCCTAGCAGCCTTTGGGGAGGAGGTGGACACTCCCAGGTGAGCAAGGCAATGCCCTGTAAGCCTGCCATTTTAAATCATGGGCTTGTCAATGTCCAGAGACTGAAGCCGGGTACTATTTACTTATATCTAACCCCAGATGTCGTATTTTTTTTAATGGGAAAGGGATCATTTTGTTTCTCAATTGTTTTCCATTTGGTATAGTTGACATCCAGTAGTCTATTAGTTTCAGGTGGACAGCGTCGCGATCCCACACTTCTGAACGTCACCCAGGATCCATCACATATTTTGCATCATTTATTCTACTCGGCCTCGCCTTCCCGCCCTGAGGGTGTGATTCTCAGATCACTAACTCCCCTTCACAACCTAGGAGCTCAAGCAGTAGGGGCTGGTGTGCTGGGCCCAGTCGATCATCACTGCAAACCACAGCTTCAAGAAAAAGTAAATGCTTATTGCCTGAAATCTATTTCAAAAGGGGCACCCGGAAGCTGAGACAGTAACGCTCCTCCTTCCTTCGGCTATTTCGGTCCACTCTGTTCCTCCTCATACTTACGAGGCAGTGGGAAGGAAAACTAGAAAGTATGAGGTCTTCGCATGAAAAGATGCTCAACATCATTAGCCATCAGCGAAATGCAAATTAAAACAATAATGAGATACCACCCTAGAATTTAAAAAATACTGAGACGGGCGCCTGGGCAGCTCAGTCGGTTAAGCGTCCGACTTCAGCTCAGGTCACGATCTCACGTTTGTGGGTTCGAGCCCCGCGTCGGGCTCTGTACTGACAGCTAGCTCGGAGCCTGGAGCCTGCTTCCGGTTCTGTGTCTCCTTCTCTCTCTACCCCTCCCCCTCTCATGCTCTGTCTTTTGCTTTGAGACAGAGAGAAACAGAGTGCGAGCAGGGGAGAAGCAGAGAGGGAGACACAGAATCAGAAGCAGGCTCCAGGCTCCGAGCTGTGAGCACAGAGCCCGATGCAGGACTTGAACCCATGGAGTGCGAGATCATGACCTGAACTGAAGTCAGATGCTCAACTGACTGAGCCGCCCAGGTGCCCCCTGTGTGGCAGTGTCTAATAAAATTAAATATACACTTACCACGTGACCCTATACTAGCCATGCCCAGTCTCTCGCTGCCTGTGGTAGGCTGAGAAAAAGGTTGTCTAAAAGATAGCCTACAACTTACTCCCGGGAACCTGGGTGATCTTACATGGCAAAAAAGGGTCTTTGAAGACATGACTAAACTAAGGATCTTGGGCTGGGCGGATTTTCCTGAATTATCTGATGGGCCCTAAATGTAATCACAAGGGTCCTTATAAAAGGGAGGCGAAGGGACAGCTACCTGCATGGCGGGAGGAGGAGAGGAACAATGGAAATGAGGGTGTGGAGGGGCAGGGGGTGAGGGGGCACGGGCCAAGGAATGCTGGTGGCCTCCAGAAGCGGCAGAGGCCAAGGAAGGGGTCCTTCCCTGGGGCCTCTGGAGCAAGCAAGGCCCTGCTGACACCAGACTTCTGGCTTCCAGAACAGCAGACAAGAGACTTCTATTGTTTTAAGCTACCCAGTTTGTGGCGATTTGTTACAGCAGCCACAGGAAACCAATACGCTAAGTAAGTGTGTCCCGCCCCGGCCGCTCTGGCCCTCGGGGCAGAGAATCCTCTCGGGTTCTTTTCCTGAGGGAGGGAGAGAAAACAGGGCAGGAGGGAGACGCAGAGAGTGAAGACACAACACACGGGATCCGGGATCCAATCAAGCCTCTCTCACTTTATTCAGAAAACACCCTGTCTTATAAAGGTTTCAAGGCAGGAAAACAAGGCAGCTGACCTAGGTCGGTTGCTAGGAAACAGGGTTAAGGGATTAGGGCTGGAGTAAAAGAGGAACCAAACTAGACTGTTTTAGCACAGCGCCTGAGGGGCTGATACCACCCTGCCGGCAGGGGGTTGATCTTTGATCTTCTGGCTTCTCCTCTGACAGGGAGTGGCGCTCCCCTGCCTATTTTGCAACTCGCCTCAGGGAGTGACAAATCCGGCTAGCAAATGGCCAAGCAGCTGAGATCTTAGCCTAAGCTGGAAATTTATGTTCCTACAAAAACTGTACTCAAAGTTGACAGCCATTCTATTCATAATCACCGAGAACAGGAAACAACCCAAACGTCCCTCCGCAGATGCACGAACACACGGGTTACGGTGTGTCCACAAGGGAACACCGCTGGGCAGTGAAAAGGAACGAGCCATTGCCATGTTTGCATGGACCTCAAAGGTGTCAGACACCGTGAAAGAAGCCGGTCAGAAAAGGCTACATACTGGATGCTTCCATTTACAGGACGTTCTCAAAAAGCCGAAACACTGACAAGAACAGGTCAGTGCTTGCCCAGGGGTGGGGGTGGGGCCAGTGGGGGTGGGGCATAAGAGCACAACGTTTACTCTAAATTCCTAGGAGTTCCTTTAAGTTGACAGAGTCCCAGAAAGTCACGAAGAGCATGATCCATCGTGAGTTATCCATCACAACAACATAATGAAAAAATGCAAATACTATGGACCCGTCAATTTCTCAGGCTTCTGTCTGTCCGACAAATCCCCGTGACCGGGGAACATCAGGTGTAATGGGTAGTTCTCGGTCGGGCGACAGCACGCATACTTAAAAACCCCAGCCCCTGCCCCCAGCGGACTAACCGCCATGCACTGCAGACCAGAGGGGTTTCACCAACCTGTCTCCCCTCCAGATTCACCGATAGATCCTATGTGGACTCAGAGAAAGAAAAGAGCCCAAGGAATGAAGCGTGCCAAACCAGCAGGAGACTTGAGGATGAGGCGGCTCCGCCCCAGAGAAACAAGATGGTGCCTGAGGGAGCGAAGAAGAGCTCTCGGGTCGGGGGTGCTGCCTCTCATAGCAAGAACGGCCTGATGGCCCCAACCGCCCCGAAATCTTCAGGGGACCCCCTAGGGCCAGCTTCGTGCCACACAGAGGGAAAGAGCTCTACAGCTCACAGCTGCCAACCACCCGAAGGGGGTCTTTTTCAAAAATGCATACAGTTTCAATAGTGGTTTTCTCTAGAATATTCTTTTTTTTTTTTTTTTGAGAGACAGTGCAAGCAGGGGAGGGTCAGAGAGAGAGGGGGACACAGAATCTGAAGCAGGCTCCAGGCTCTGAACTGTCAGCACAGAGCACGATGTGGGGCTCGAACCCACGAACTGTGAGATCATGACCTGAGCCGAAGCTGAACACTTAACCGACTGAGCCACCAGGCGCCCCTAGAATTTATTTCTTAATCTTTCTCTGGGCTAATCCTCTTGGGCTTGTTCCTTATCACGGACAGACACATTATTTTAGAATTATAAGCAATAATAGCAGCAAGAATTGCTATTTGTTAGGAGCGAACCAAGTGCCAGGCACTGTTAGGCATTTTTAATTTATGATCCCATTCTATTTTCTCAGTAATAGTAACTCAAGTAAAAAACTATGACGCCCATTTTGCAAATGAAGAACCAAAGGCTCCAGGGAAAAAGACATGCTGGAGGGGCGCCGGGGGCTCAGTCGGTTAAGTGACGGACTTCCGCTCGGGTCATGATGTCACAGTTCGTGAGATCGAGCCCCATGGCAGGCTCTGCACTGACAGGGCAAACGGAGACTGCTTGGGATTCTCTCTCTGCCCCCCTCCAACCGGTGCTTGCTAGCGCACACTCTCTCTCTCTCTCTCTCTCTCTCTCTCAAAATAAGTAAACATTAAGAAGCAAAAAGAAGAACTCGTTATATCCCCAGAACCTCACAACACACAGAGATCACACTCAACTAGTACCTACCACGTACATGCTCATGTCCATAGTTACACGGCTGGTAACTGGTCAGCCTGGACCTGAATTCAGCTCAAACCAAGATTCAGTGTCACCCGCCTCCCTGTCTGACTAGGAGACAGACACAGAGGCAGACACTGTCAAAGAACAAAACTCCTAACCATCCCAGAGCCCGTATTTGCATCTCTGGGAAGGTGTGGTTTTAACCTGCGTGCCGCACGGTCAAGCCTTACTTTTCCACCCACTTTATTTCTTTACCTGATCTTCAATTTGCGGGGAGTAGTAACAAATTCTACTCGTTTAAACATAGAATTTTAGGGGCGCCTGGGTGGCTCAGTCGGTTAAACGTCTGGCTTCGGCTCAGGTCATGATCTCGCGGTTCGGTTCGTGGGTTCGAGCCCCGCATTGGGCTCTATGCTGACAGCTAGCTCGGAGCCTGGAGCCTGCTTCAGATTCTGTATTTCCTCTCTCTCTGACCCTCCTCTGCTTGCACTGTCTCTCTCTGTCTCTCAAAAAATAAATTTAAAAAATAGAAAAATTTTCTAAAAATAAATAAATAAATAAATAAATAATAAACATAGAATTTTAGCCACAACCAAACAAGCAGGAATTCGATAATCACAGACGATTCTGGAGTTTCATGAGACCAAACATGACAGCCCCCCACACTGATCTACATTTTCCCACATGCATTTCAAAGAACAAGAACACAGATGGGTTATCACAACAAGTTAGGCTGAAATATGATGGAAAGAACTTTGGAATAAGAAATCTAAATGTGAGGGGCACCTGGGTGGCTAGGTCAGTTAAGCGTCTGACTTCGGCTCAGGTCACGATCTCACAGTCCGTGGGTTCGAGCCCCGCATCGGGCTCTGTGCTGACAGCTCAGAGCCTGGAGCCTGCCTTGGATTCTGTGTCTCCCTCTCTCTCTCTCTCTGCACCTCCCCCACTCACTCTCCGTCTCTTATAAATAAATGTTAAAAAAAATTTTTTAAATGAAAGAAACCTAAACGCGAAAGTCATTTTCCCCACACTCTGGGCATCTCCGTTTCCTATCAGAAGCCAGACTGTGCAGGCAGAAAGGAGGAAGGTAGAAACAAGGTCTCAAGGGCTTCACTATTGTTTGAGGGTTGTTGGGTTTTTTTCTTTCTACAGAAAACTACAAATCAAAAGAGCTGGGTGCCCCATTAGGCAGGCCAGCATAAAACTACCTGCACGCCAGACAATTAAAAGGTCCAGGCCCCTCCTCCCCGGCCCACCATTACTCCTTGCCTACTTTGTCTCCGGGGAAGCAAACAGCTGAAAAACATCCAGGTCCACCACTGCAAACCCCACTTTGGCAAATATATACACAGGAATGAAATGTTTGCTCAAAAAATCATCAGGGACAAGCGCACATGACTGCTGACAAAAACGGAAGCTGCTGCGCCACCTGATGGGAACCCCCGGAGGGTTTTGAGCTGCAGAATCCCAGCCCTGGACTGCAGGTGAGTAGACGGGCTCTGGCGTTGTTTGGGACTTTCAAAGACAACACGCCAACGGCTCCGCACAGGGCCTGGCGCAGAGAAAGCACTCCAACGGCAGCCATAGACGCTTACGGAATACACGGCAATCCTTGGTGCTAAGATGGGTTCTTTATATGCGACCCACCATCTGTGGGCCAGGTAGCTTCAGGTTTCCTAAGGCGCTTCAGACGAGATGGAAGCGTTTTGTTGAACATTCCAGCCCACGGAGAAACAGTTTTAAACGTAGCCGGCAGGACTTCTGAGAAGTGCCCAGGAGGACGGCAGAGAAGCCAAGGGCGCATCCCACGTGACTCCCTGCAGAGCAGGCGGCCAACAGGGACAAGCCCGGCAGCGGAGGCACGTGCGTCAGGTGGCGAGAAGGGCCCCGTGCTCTTCGCGAACGGCCATCCTGGGAGTTTAGCCAAAACCAGGGAGGAGCAGGACACACACAGACGCACCCCCGGGCAGGTCCAGGGGTGAGCTCCGCCCACACCAGAGGCCCAGGGCCGCAGGGCCAGAGGCCGTGCTCCCCTCTCTTGGCACGGGGCCTGTGAAAGGCTGATGGAGGCGGCCAGGCCCAGCGCAGCCCCCGCGGACCTGGGCTGTGCCCGCGAGCAGCTGGCGGCATGCACTGGTCCCAACCAGCCCACCTTGTCCCTTCCCCCAGACCCGCATCCGATTTCCTTTTCCCTCCAGTTTTCTTATTTGCTCTTGTTTTTCTGCATCCCGGATCGTATACAGCTGAGGACAGGCGAGGGCCTGCACCCCGCACCCCTCTGTGTATACACACCCCCAGCCCGGCCCAGCCAGTGCCTGCACTCCTGCGGGGCCACTCTATTCCTGCTCTCTTCCCTCTACCACCAGGCGGCCGTGGCCTCTGTGGGAGCCGGGCAGCACCCACGACCAGCACTCACATGTCACAGAGCAGCCGCCCAAGCGGTGTGGGGACCTGTACCTAAGCACAGGGAAGTAGCTGGCCTCCAGGTCCTTTCCAGCCCTGAGACTCGAGGGTATCCCAGGTGCAAGGTCATGGCTCCTAGACCGTGAATTTGTGTGCATTCATCATGTGAGTCAGTGTCAAAACATAGCCCACGAAAAGGTGAAGAAGTAAAATTTCTTTTTTTAATTTTCTTAATGTTTATTTATTTTTGAGAGAGAGAAACAGAGAGCGAAAGCGTGAGTCAAGCAGGCAACGGGCAGAGAGAGAGGGATACACAGAATCAGAAGCAGGCTCCAAGCTCTGAGCTGTCAGCACAGAGCCCGAAGTGGGGCTCGAACCCACAGACCACAAGATCATGACCTGAGACAAAGTCAGGCGCCCAACTGACTGAGCCACCCAGGCGCCCCAAAATTTCTATCAAAATAAACTCTAACGCCCCCCCCCACTCACATTTCAGTATTGTGAACATCTTCAAAAGGATGAGTTCATCTTCAGAAAGCAATGTTTCTGGTAGAAAAAAATACTCAAGCTATCAAGGAGTGCTTGATTTCAACCCTCAGCTCTGTAACAAATCAGCCATGTAATCCTAAAAACACTCTGAAACCGTCTGAACCACAGCTTTCTCTACTGGAAACCAGGAGTAATGTCTACGCGACCTGCACCAAAGATCGAAAACTAGTGCTTTGAAAATAGTTAAGTCTTCCCGTCCACAAGAGACAGACACCCTCTGTCATCTGGGATGCTGCCGAATCACCAACAGAACCAGGACCTGGCATAGACGCTGCGGAAGTAGAGAGCACAGGGGTCCATGCTGAGTCCCTCCAGCGCCAGGGAAGATGCTGCTGCTGTCTGTTTTGTTGCCTACTTCCTTGATACTGAGTTGGCTGCTGTTCTTTCCTAACGCTGCAAGTAGCAGAAATAAAGTCCGTTAAGTGCGGGTTCCAATTAGTAGGTGAGGTAGGACTATAAATTCAGGGCACTACTCCTGTGCTGTATTTCCAGACCCAGTTAGTGGCCCCGAGCAGCCCCGGACATGAAAAAAGATGAGAAGTGACAGAGAAGACACTGCTGTGGCTCCGACAGGGGCTGCTCACCGCTTGGCCGGCGTGGTCGAGGTGAACAGGTGCCCCCTGGCACCGGCCCATTTGCTGGACCTCCCCCTCCGCTGCTGAGTCAAAGGCGGGAACCATTTTCCCCAACAGATGGCCAATGGTGGTCCTCGGGATTGTGGGCTGGACACAAGGAGCCTTCTGTTGGCCAGTATCGTGCCCCCTTGTTCCAGGGCTACTGCGGTACAGCCTCGGACTGCCAGGACCTGACACGGAGCGGGCACTGAGATAATCAATGAGACCCAATTCCACATTTACTGAGCATCTAGTCTGTAAAAAATATAATGCGGGGGGGCGCCTGAGCGGCTCAGCTGGCTACGTGTCTGACTCCTGATTTCGGCTCAGGTCATGATCTCACAGTTCATGAGTTCGAGCTCCACATCGGGCTCTGCACTGACAGCACAGAGCCTGCTTGGGATTCTCTGTCTCCCTCTCTCTCTGACCCTCCCCTGCTGGCACACACTCTCTCTCTCTCAAAATAAGCAAATAAACATTTAAAATGTATATTAAATATATGTTTATCAAAGTATTTCATAATATTAAAATCACAAAGTATACAATTAAAAATCTTTAAAATACTAATATTTTAATTTTAAAATGTTAGGGGCACCTGAGTGGCTCAGTCAGTTGAGCGTCTGATTTCGGCTCAGGTCATGATCTCACAGTTCGTGGGTTCGAGCCCTGCGTTGGGCTCTGTGCTGACAGTTCAGACAGCTCTGTGCTGGAGCCTGTCTTCGGATTCAGTGTCTCCCTCTCTCTCTGAGCCACCCCCCCGCCCCCGCTTGCACTGTCTCTCTCTGCCTCTCAAAAATAAAAAATAAAAGTAAAATAATAATAATTTTAAAATGTTAAGTCTATATATAAATAAACAAGTGCTGGACCCATTAAGACGTATAAACATGGTCTTCACCATCAAGGAACCATGAAGTGTCAAAGAAAAATAGAATTAAAAACAAAACCCACACAGAAAGGTGAATCTGGAATAAGCCCATGTTTTGAAGTCTTCACCAATTTCTAGAAATCATCAGCCTTTATGATTAATACGGGGAAAAATGTCTCCTGAAGTAGTCTGCTTTCGTCAATCAGAATTCCTTATGTTCCATGATTTATTCCCAGGATCAAAGTAATCTATAGCTTTAGTGTAATCCTGGTAGAAAATCCTCCCGAGGGCTTTTGTTTGAGCAGGAATTTGATAAACCGATTCTAAAATGTATTTGTAAATACAAAAGAGCAGGAAAAGCCAAGGCGGTCTTGGAGAACAGCTGGAGGTGTCCCTCTCTGAGACACGAAGACTTATTTTAAAGCTGCGGTGTTTAAGATAGGATGGCCCTGGTGCCGGGACAGGAAAGAGAGAACCAGCGGACAGAGCAAGGAGCTCCCATCACGTGCAGACGGGTACCGGATCTACGCAGCAGCGACTGCGCTCTTCAACTACAGAACCAGTCAGTGTGGAAAAAATATAAATAAACCATCGCCCAACACAGAAAAATCCATTCTGGGGCGCCTGGCTGGCTCGGCTCATGGGGCATGCAACTCTTGATCTCGGGGTTGTGAGTTAGAGCCCCACATCGTGGGTAGAGATTACCTAAAAAATAAAATCTTGGGGTGCCTGGGTATGTCAGTCAGTGAAGTGTCCAACTCTTGATTTTGGCTCAGGTCATGATCTCACGGTTCCTGGGTTCTGGCCCCGTGTCAGGTGCGGAGTCTGCTTGAGATTCTCTCTAACTCTTCCCCACTTGCTCTCTCTCTCACTCTCAAAACAAACAAACAAACAAATAAATAAAATCTTAAAAGAAAAAGAAAAATCAATTCCGAGTAAAAGGTCATGGAAAAAAACTTCTTCATGACTTTGGGGTAGACGACAATATCTTACCCAGGCCATAAAAAAGCACCAAGTTGGGCCACCTGAGTGGTTCAGTCGGTTATGCCTCCAACTTCAGCTCAGGTCATGATCTCACGGTTCGTGAGTTCGAATCCCACATCAGGCTCTGTGCTGACAGCTCAGAGCCTGGAGCCTGCTTTGGATTCTGTGTCTCCCTCTCTCTCTGCCCCTTCCCTATTCATGCTCTCTCTCTCTCACTCTCAAAAACTAAATAAACATTGAAACAAAGAAAGCACCAAGCTAAAGAAAAAAATTGTTACACTGAACTACATTAAAATGTAAAGCGTTGGTTCATCAAAGATACCACTCAGAGAGGGAAAAGGCAAACCAGAGTGTGACTCGACATTAGCAGTAAATGTATCCAACAAAAGACCTACATTGAGAATATATAAATAACTCCTGCAAATAAGAAACTAGAAAAATGGGCAGAAGAGGTGAACTGACAGGTCACACACACATGCAGGCACATCCACCAATTTGCGCACACACTTACACACGCAATACGTGTGTCTAACACCCACATGGCCCGTAAGCAGGAGTCCTCAAAGCAGCCAGTGAGTCAAGGCCTCAAGGAGACAGCGACGCACACCACCAGAAAAGCTAGCGCTTTCAACAGTGACGGTATCGAAGTCTGTCAAGGATGGAAAGAACTGGAACTCTCCCTTCAGACATCCTCTGCCCTAAGCGAATATGTGAACCACTCAACAACAGGTGCCCGGCAGGACGGTGATCCCAGGGAGGAGAGAAAACCACAGGTGAGCTTCCTGCCCGGGGGCCCTTTCCCAGCCGCAGTGCAGGGAGCAGGCGCCCAGAGAGCCACAGTCTCCTGGAGGTGAGGAAGCGGAGACCAGGGTTCGAGGCTGCGGAGGCGCCTAGGGCGTGGAGGGCAGGACAGATCGCAGGAGGGGGTGCAGGGGGTGGGGGTGCAGAAGAGGAGGGAGGTGCCCCCTGGGTCCCCAGCAGAGGGCTGGGCAGCACACACGCACGGTGAGCGTCCAGAAGGCGTAACAGACAGCCGTGGCTGTGAGGGCGGGAGCTGAGCAGGGGTGAGGCCCCGCTGAGCACCTCGGTCCCTTACCTGACATCCCGGGAAGGCCAAGCAGGAAGTCTAAAGGACGCCCCGGAGAGAGGGCCCTGCCTCGGGACCAGGGGTGAATCCAAAGCTGACTCACTCCCACAAAGCATAAAACCAGGCGAGACAGGGTCAAAAGAACAGACGAGTAACTGCTGCGGGTTAGAAAACACCAGAACCCTCTCTAGAATAAGACAACAAGATCTGGAATCCCTGCAGTGTGGCACCCACATACGTGACACGTCAACAAAAAAACCATTAAACATACAAAGAACATGAAAATGTTGACTCACATCGTAGAGGAAAAAGCAATCAATAAACAGAGACCCCAAGATTACCCAGACACTTATTAGCAGACAATTCTTTTTTTTTTAAGGGGTGATTTAGCCTCCTATTCTTTTTTTTTTGTTTGTTTTATTTATTTTTGATACAGAGAGAGACAGAGCATGAGAGGGGGAGGGGCAGAAAGAGAAGGAGACATAGAACCGGAAGCAGGCTCCAGGCTCTGAGCTGTCAGCACAGAGCCTGACGCGGGGCTTGAACCCACCAACGTGAGATCTGACCTGAGCCAAAGTCGGAAGCTTAAACAACTGAGCCACCCAGGTGCCCCTAGCAGACAATTCTTTATTACAAATTACCTTTAAGAATTTGGAGGCAGGGGCACGTTGGGGCTCAGTCAGTTAAGTGTCCGACTTTGGCTCAGGTCATGATCTCACACTGGTGAGTTCGAGCCCTGCATTGGGCTCTGTGCTGACAGCTCTGAGCCTGGAGCTGCTCCCAATTCTGTGTCTCCCTCTCTCTCTGCCCTTCCCCCACTCACGCGCGCGCGCGCGCGCGCGCGCGCGCGCGCGCTCTCTCTCTCTCTCTCTCTCTCTCTCAAATAAATAAACATTAAAAAAAGAATTTGGAGGCAAAGATGGGCCTAACAAGCAAGAAGATGGCGAATCTCAGTGGAAAATGCAATCTAAAAGAACCAGATGGAAATTTTAAAATTGAAAATACTGTAAGGACGCAGGTCCGATCCGGCCTTCCCCACCGGGCCTTCCCAGCCGACCCAGAGCTGGTCGCAGCGCGCCACTGCGGTGGAAATGCGCCCGCGGCCGGGGGGGTGGTCCCCCGCCGGCCGCAGGTCCGATCCAGCCTTCCTCTGCACTTAAAGGGGAAGGCGCTGGCTTCTCCTGAAAGGGCGCGCATTAAGGAGGGACAACTCCTGCAGCGCCCAATCGGGAGAGGCCGGCTGATACCTTTGACCTTTCTAGAGATGGGCCTAGTCACGCCCCACGTGGGGCGTCCTGGGCCCACTCTGATTGGTCAATATTCCAAATGTTGTGACTGGCTCCCACAACTGCCAGTATTGATGGGGGGGTAGGGATTGGATCACTGTACACCTGTCGTCATTTCCTGTAACTCCCCCTCCCAAATGCATAAAAAGCCCTGCCCTGCCTTTGTTGGGGGTCTCTCCACGTGGCCAGCGGGTCTGCTGGAGACTGTGAGCCGAGCTCAAGCTTGTAATAAAGGCCCTTTGCTTTTGCAGGCGTGACTCGGTCTCCCTAGCAGTCTCTGGTGTTTGTTTTGGGGTGATTTTACAAACTTGGGTACAACATTTGGTGCGTTGGCCGGGAAATCCCCCTTCCTGCTCCAGAGCTCCTGGGACACCGACATGTTGGGCCTAATCGCCGGCGGGTGAGTGCACTCCTTTTTTGTTTCCTTGCAAGGTTTTTGTTGGTCTGTTTTTGTGTTTGTTTGTGTGCGCAGGCCCGTGTGCGCAAGGCCTAGTCCCGTGTGCGCAGGGCCTAGGCAGGGGGTGGCTGAAACGACCCCATTAGGACCTTTGTGAGCCTCAAAAGAGCCAGGTGGACGCGCCGCGGAAAGCTCGGGGCTGTGGGTGCCAAGAGATGTCTGTACCCACCCAAAGAGTAGGTGAGTGGGGTCTAGGACCCCACCGGGAGGCCGGAGAGCCGGTTCGCCTACAGGGTTTCGTTGGGCGCCGCGGCGAGACCCCATTAGGAACAGGGGAAGTCTGGAGTAGATCTCTTGCCAGGATTCTGGTGGCTCTCTGGACATCAGTGGCACGAGGGAAAGCTGGGTGCCCTTGGCTTAGCCACAGAGCCATCTTGTGTCTGTTTGCAGTGTGGTATTTCTGGGGGTTCCACTGGTGGCAGCAGTGTGACCCCACTGTGTGTATTTCCCTGTGTGGTTGTTTGTGTAAGTCCTCCTCGGAAGGGAGGCACAGATGGAGGTGGTGTGTAAGTCCTCCTCAGGAGGGAGGCAAGGTATAAGTCCTCACCGGGACGGAAGTGGAAAATGGTGGTTCCTCCCTGACTGAGGGGTTCCACTGGAGCCATCTCGTGTCTGTCTGTTTGCAGTGTGGTATTTCTGGGGTCTCCACTGGTGGCAGCAGTGAGACCCCTCTTGCATTTGTTTGCTGTGCGTGCGTCTGTTCCCTGTGCATCAGTTTGCTGTGTGTCTAAGTAGGATTTTTGACTAATTTTTGTGTTCTGTGGCTTAATCCTGTCTTTTGTGCTGTTTTATTTTGTTGGAACTCATGTCATGGGAAAGTCCGCCTCAAAGCCTCTAGATCTGGTTCTGCTTCACTTCAAGGAAGTTAGGGTTCGAGCTCACAACTTATCAATGGATGTCAAAAAGGGAAAGATGACTATATTCTGCACATCTACATGGCCTATGGCCCCCTGAGGGTACTTTTCACCTTCCAATCATAGAAGCAATAGAAGAAAGAGTTTATCAACGTATGGGGGGCCATCCGGGTCAGATTCCATACATTGCTGTCTGGAAGAACCTGGTCACTAACCCACCCATTTGGGTGAAACCCTTTCTCTCTTCAGTATCTTCTCAGGTTCTCGTGACTCAAACCCCAGAAGAAGAAAAGCCGAGACGAACCATGACCTCACCCTCAGCACCCCCCGACCCGGTTTTGCAGGAAGGAGCGGATGAGGATCTCCTCTTTCCCTCTCCACCTTACCGACCCCCTCCAACTCCCTCTGACCCTGCTCCTAATGTCCCATTGCCACCACAGCCATCTTCCTCTGCTCCATCCCCTTCCATTGAAGGAGGCCCAGCATATGGGACCCGTAGCCGAAGGGGGACCACCCCAGACTCCACAATGTTCCCCTTGCGAGCCATGGGACCTATAGACGAGGCAGGAAACCAGCCTCATCATTATTGGCCCTTTGCCTCTTCTGACCTTTATAATTGGAGATCTCAAACCTCCCCCCCAACTCAGAAAACCCCAAGGGCCTCATTGGGTTGTTAGAAACTGTACTCTTTACTCACCAACCCACTTGGGATGATTGTCAGCAATTGTTATAGTTCTGTTTACAACCGAGGAGCGAGAACGGATCCTGCTGGAAGCACAGAAATTTGTTCCTGGTCCGACAGGAGTACCCACCATGAACCCCGCTGACATCGATGCCGGATTTCCCCTCGTCCGCCCCAATTGGGATTATAACACAGGAGAAGGTAAGGAGTGCCTCCAGGTCTATCGCCAGGCTCTATTGGCAGGTCTCAAAGCGGCCGCTAAGAGGCCCACTAATCTGAGCAGGGTATATGATATAAGGCAGGAGGCAGATGAAAGCCCTGCCGCTTTTCTAGAACGGGTGATGGAAGCCTTCAGACAGTTCACCCCGTTTGATCCAGAGCACACAGATCATAAGTCAACTGTGGTAATGGCTTTCATTAACCAGGCTGCGCCTGACATTAAGAGAAAATTACAAAAAGTCAAGCGCCTCGGAGAAAAGACTCTCCGAGATCTAGTAGAGATAGCAGAAAGAGTGTACAATAACAGGGACAGTGCTGAGGAAAAACAAGTAAAGGCAGAAAAAAGACAAAATAGAGATTTAGCTAGAGTGTTGCAGGCCATGACTGCAAACCCAGAGGACCGCCACCACCAATTAAAGAAAATTGCTGGAAGAAGAGGACAAGAAAGAGACCCAGAGCGCCGCAGGACACCAATAGGTAAGAATCAATGCGCCTATTGTAAGGAGGAAGGACACTGGCTCAGAGACTGCCCTGAAAGTAAAACCATGCCTAAAGTGTTATTCACTGGGGAAGACAGTGATTAGGGAGGACGGAGTTCGAAACCCCTCCCTGAACCCAGGGTAACTCGTAAGGTGGAGAGGAAATCAACTAACCAGTTGGTGGACACTGGGGCTCAACACTCAGTATTATTAGAGGCCAAGGAGCCTACCTCAAGTAAGCAAGCTTGGGTCCAAGTTGTCACCGGGACCGAACAGTATTCATGGACTATCCCAGACTGTCCTTATCCCCTGCTGGGGAGAGACCTTTTATCAAAAATGACGGCTCAGGTTCACTTTGGCCTGCAAGGAGCCCTCTTACTTCTGGGCACTGTGCATTACTGGGGTTTTCTAGCTTCTTGAGTTAAAGCTTAAGTCCCCCCCACCCTTGTTTTCTAATAATTGCTCTTAAGGCCAAAAAATACAAGAGAATTGAAAGGGGGAGGCAATGTATCATTACAGCTGCTGATTTTTAATACCCCCCTCTCAGTGGAAAAAGAGACCAAAAAGAAACTCAGCAAAGGTACAGATTAAATAGGCAAAGAGTAAGTAAGGATGTGGAAGATTTTTAAACACTATCAACCAACTTGATCTAATTCACATTTACAGAAAATTATAGCTGCAGGATATAGATTCTTTTCAAGTACAAATGGAACATTCAGTAAAATAGGTCATATGTGGGGCCAGAAAATTAGTCCTAGGAAATGTCAGAAGACTGACATTTACAGAAGCTATTCTCTGGCCGCTACGGAATTAAGTTAGAAATCAATAAGGTACCTACACTCCCCAAATGTTTGGGAATTAAACACCTCAATACAATACACCAGGGGCACCTGAACGGCTCAGTCAGTAGAGCATGTGACTCTTGACCTCAGGATCATGAGTTCAAGACCTACGTTGGGCACGAAGCTCACTTTAAAAAAACAGTAGTAATACAATTAAAAGGCACATCAGAATTTGTGTTCAAGAAGGAGGTGGGACCCAAGCGGGGTTTTGGAAGGCAGCAGGCTGTGAACACACACAGGAGAACTGCCAGTAGGGGCACGGCCACCAGAGAGGTGAGGAGGCAGGCGATGGCAGAATGTGCTCAAGAGAGGCCTGCAGGGAGCACCTCCTTTTCCGGAAGCTCATCTTCTCAACAGCGATTTTAACATCTTCCCCCTCGATGCAGACCGTGTGCTGGACGCACTCCTATGGGTAGAATTCCCGCATATTAACTCATCTCGATGCCCCCCATTCAGAAACGCACAGGTTGCGACGCTCCTCACGGGGCGGCAGCTCTACCCCACGCTTTCTCCACCTCCTATCATTTCCTTTGACAGAACGCTTCGTTTAAAGAAGGGAAAGATTCTTTTTGGTTGAATCATTCTTGATCATCTTCCTTTATCCCACAACTGAAATTTCTGGTTTCTTCTGTATCATAAGCATATTTCTTTTTTTAAGATTTTAAAAAATAGTTTTTATTTATTTTGAGAGAGACAGAGAGAGCAGGCAAGTGGGAAAGGGGCAGGGAAAGAGGGAGAGACAGAATCTCTTTGCTGTTAGCAAGGAGCCCGGGGCGGGGCTCAATTCCAGCAACTGTGAGATCCTGACCTGAACCAAGGTCAGGAGTCAGACGCTCACCTGACTGAGCTGCCCAGGTGCCCCTAAGCACAGTTCTCAAAATGGGCGATAAGGTTTCATGAGTAAGAAGGCCATACAAAATGTATTCACCAACAGGAAATCACAGGGAGCCTTAAAAAACCGTACATATACACAGTTTTGCATTTTCACAGTTCACAACTCAATCCCTCACATAAGTACATAAATACAACTTTCCACATGACCTCTTTTTAAGAATCACACTCATTCAACTTCAATACTTGTAGATTCCATAGGTGCACAGTCTCCTACCTGTTGATGTGTACGGACACTTAGTACAATTTACGAGTGATGGGAGTTAGTGCTGATCTCCTGTTACCTTCAATAAAGTTTTATTGGAGAACTGAACAATAGGGTTTCTTTTTTTTTTTTTATGTTTTTATTTTTGAGAGAGGGAGAGACAGCATGAGCAGAGGAGGGTCAGAGAGAGAGGGAGACACAGAATCCGAAGACAGGCTCCAGGCTGTGAGCTAGCTGTCAGCACAGAGCCCGACATGGGGCTCGAACTCACGAACCGTGAGATCATGACCCGAGCCAAAGTTGGACACCCAACCGACTGAGCCACCCAGGCACCCCTAGGGTTTTTTTTTTTTTAAGTTTATTTATTTATCCTGAGAGAGAGAGCCTGCATGCATGTATGCATGTGCAAGCAGGGGAGCAGTGGGTGGGGGGAGGGAGGGAGGGAGGGAGGGAATCCCAAGCAGGGCCACGCTGTCAGCACAGAGCCCAACGCAGGGGCTCGACACCACAAACTACAGATCACGACCTGAGCCGAAATCAAGTCAGACACATAACAGACTGAGCCACCCAGGCACCCCAATAACTGTAAAGTAGTTTTTGTTTATAAATTTCTTTAATGTTTATTTATTTTTGAGAGAGAGAAACAGAGTGTAAAAGAGGGAGGAGCAGAGAGAGAGGGAGACACAGAACCTGAGGCAGGCTCCAGGCTCTGGACTGTCCGCACAGATCCCGACAGGGGCTCGAGCCCACGAACGTGAGATCAGGACCTGAGCCGAAGTCAGATGCTTAGCTGACCCAGCCACCCAGGTGCCCCTGTAAAATAGTTTTAAAGTGAGAGTGGGGCACCTGGGTGACTCAGTCGGTTAAGCATCCGGCTTTGGCTCAGGGCATGATCTCATGATCCATGGGTTCAAGCCCTGTGTCAGGCTCTGTGCTGACAGCTCAGAGCCTGGAGCCTGCATCAGATTCCGTGTCTCCCTCCCTCTCTCATCCTCCCCTGCTCGTACTGTCTCTCTCTGTCTCTCAAAAATAAATAAAAAACATTTAAAAAAGTGAGAGTAAACAATTTCTTAAAAGCAGTTTTCAGGTAAGCTCAGAAAAAAAACATGTAGCATCACCTAATTGAGTAATACCCTGCGGGGGCATAGATGTACTAACTTACAATTAGAAAATCCATAAATAATTTATTTAGAAAATAAACCTTCATTTTTTTTACTTTTAACATTTATTTACTATTGAGAAACACAGAGAGAGCATGAGCAGGGGAGGGGCAGAGAGAGAGGGAGACACAGAATCCAAAGCAGGTTCCAGACTCTGAGCTAGCTGTCAGCACAGAGCCCTACGCGGGCCTCAAACACAAACCATGAGATTATGACTTGAGCCAAAGTCAGACACTTAACAACTGAGCCACCCAGGAGCCCCAAAACTTCAATTTCTTAAAGCATTCACTAGTAAAGTATTACAAAACTTACTTTTTTATTTTACTTGTGTTTTTAAGTAAACTCTGCCCCAAGCATGGGGCTCAAACTCGCAACCCTGAGATCAAGAGTTGCATGTCGGCCAGGCTCCGCAAACAAACTTTTAAAATTGAAACGGATTTTTTATATTTAAAACACTGGGGGCCCTCGGGTGGCTCAGTCAGGTAAGCCTCCAATTCTTGATTTTGGCTCAGGTCATGACCCCACCATTCATGAGATCGGGCTCCAAGCTGACAGCAAAGAGCCTGCTTGGGATTCTCTTTCTCCCACCCCTGTCCCTCCCCAGTTCATGCACTCACTTGCTCTCTACTAAACTATAAAGGTATTTTTGTAATTAAAAAAATAAAACACTTCTTATCAAGAACAGGAAAAATTAAGTGCAAATTTTTTTTTAACCTGCAACTTTTTGATTTAAGGGGAAAAAAACAGTCCTCAGAGAAACAGGATTTAAAACTTTAAAATGCAGGGAGCCTATGTGGCTCAGTCAGTTAAGCATCCGACTTCAGCTCAGGTCACGAACTCACAGTTCGTGAGTTCGAGCCCAGCATCAGGCTCCGTGCTGAGAGCTTGGAGCCTGGAGCTGCTTCATTTCTCAATCTCCTCCCCCACCCCCCGGCTTGCACTCTCTTTCTCGAAAATAAACAAACAACAACAACAACAAAGTAAAACTTAAGAATGAGTTAAAATCATTCCCATGCAAAATTTCAATGTCACCACCCTTCAAAGAAGAATCAAACTAATCCTACACAAAAACGTGAAGTCCTAATTTCGTAAACCACTGAATGTCGCCTTACATGTCTGGAAGGCTTGTACTTGGCAGATTTCCCCCTTGGGCCTGTCATTATTCCCACAGCTCGACAGGCACCTATGACCTGGTTGCTCCCTCGTCCCCTTGCCAGCCCGGACTGCTTCCCTGAATTCAAGCTTGTCGACTCAACCACATATGTGACACATCCACCCGGATGCCCGATAACAGGCATCGCAAATGCAACGTGCCCAGAACGAAGGTCCCCGATCTTGATTACCCACAACACCTCCCACCACCGTCTGTCTTGAGGGGAAAGGCGACTCCATTTTCCCGGTCACTCAGTCCAAACACCTCGGAGTCGCCCTTGACTTCTCTCACGTCCAAATCCCCCATCTCAGGTCCAATCCAACAGCAAATCCAGGCAGCTGTGCCTGCCGATAGTACGGAACCTGACCTGCACCCCTGCCGCCACCCTGGTCCAAGCCATGACCATCCTCATCCAGATTAGGGCAGCCAACCCCTAAGTGTAATCCCGGGGACATTTTAATAAAATATAAATCGGGTCCTGTTTCTCAGAATTCTCCAAAGGCTTCCTAAACCCTACAAGTGAAAAGTCAGAAGTCTTTGGTCAACAAGGCCACGTTCCACTCCAGCCATTCTCTCCCCACCCCCACTTTCTCTCTCTGGGCTTCCCCTCCAATAGGCTAAACCAGCACTGCCTCAGGGCCTTTGCACCCATTCCCCCATTATTTCCAAGGCTTGTTCCTCACTTCTGCCCTTCCCCTTTGCCTTAGGGTCTTTATTCAAATGTCACCTTCTCAGGGAGGCCTCCCTAACTAAAATCATACCACCCATGATTCCCTACCCTCTTTTCTATGTTATTTTTCTCTCCAGTACCTACTACCACCTAACATACTGGACCCTTTACTTACCTAGCTGATTTACGGTCTGTCTCCTCCTACTAGAATGTAAATCCCAGGGGGGCAGGGGTGTTTTTTTGTCTGCTAATGTATCACCAATGACTGAAACATGCCCTGATTCATCATGTGCTGAATAAATATTTGTTGAAGACTTTCAGGGGGAATAGGCGAGGAGACCAGGTTTGGCTCCGACCTGTAGATGCCATTTGTATGTTAGCCAGAGGCATTGACGGCCAGGCCAAGCTTATGGGCAGTTGGTTATGCAGTGATAGGTAATTGGAACAAATAATCACCAACATTTACTGAGTACTAGCCACTACCATCCTGACTGTCACACGGCTACACATTTCTTTTTCTGTTTTTAAATTTGCTTTTCTCTGCGATGCAGGAAAAGGTCAGACATTCTGTGGTTAGGCCTTAGGGTGGCCAAAGAGCAAGGTCGTTAGGGACAAGCAGACCAACATGTGACTATGGCTTTGTATTTACTGTGTAACCTTGGGTATCTTGATCAACTGCTCTAAGTCCCAGAAGAGTTTAAAAAATATTTAAGGTGGGGCGCCTGGGTGGCTCAGTCAGTTAAGCCTCTGGTGGGTTCGAGCTCTGTGCTGACAGCTCAGAGCCTGGAGCCTGCTTCAGATTGTGTCTCCTTCTCTCTCTTCCCCTCCCTTCTCATGCTCTGTCTCTCTCTGTCTCAAAAATAAATAAAACATAAAATAAATAAATAAATATTTGTTGAAGAAAGAAGGGAACCCTAAGGAAAAGATTTGGTCTACTAGTGAATGCTTTCACTTCTCTAACTCTCCCCAAAGTGAGTTTCCTGTCGTCCAGCCACCGAAATCTGGAAGGGACATACGGTGCATGAATACTATGGCTTCCTTTTTTATTTTCCCTGCACATGACTAGACCTTCTGACCCTGAATGATCCGGGCAAAAAACTGCCATCTGCCCTCTCCTTCCAGATTCACCCCTGCTGCGCCCCCACAGCAGCTTTCTTGGCTTCCAGACTCATGTCTGATCCGACACCATATGTCATGACTGCAAAGTGTTTTTATTTCTTTAATTTCTAATATTTATTTTTGAGACAGACAGCATGCAAGCAAGGGGGGGAGGCAGAGAGAGAGAGAGAATTCAAAGCAGGCTCCAGACTCCGAGCTCTCAGCACAGAGCCCGATGCGGGGCTCGAACCCAGGAACCTGAGCCGAAGTTGGACACTTAACCAATGGAGCCACCCAGATGTCCCTTGACTGCAAGTTTTTTGATCCAACCCATATGTATATTAACCAACTCTAGAAAGATCACCCTCTGAAGGACCAAGAACAATCTGTAACACAGAATAAGACTGTGTTCCCCTAGAAAAAGATACCCAAGGTCCAAAGAAATTGATTTGTCTTCAGTCATACGTGAGTTAGGCAAATTCTTTCATAAAAAGCTGCTGCAAAGGAGGGAAATTTGGTCAGGCTGCCATCGTTTCAGTTTTCACACCTTTTTATGCCCTGTATTAGAAAATCACAAACTAGTCACGGAAGGACAGCACAAAGGCAGAGTAAAAAGTCCACGTTTTCTCCGATTCCGCCTAAGTCCCAATTCCCAAACCCCGCAGACTCCTCTCCCGTCGGCTTCTTTCCTCCCACCCCCACAGGATGCCTCTCGGGGCTCGGATTTCCCAGCATGCCCGCAACACACAGCGCACGTGCCTTCGAGGGAGACCTCTCACGGCCAAACTTGTGTTTATCTCAGGACCTCTTCACGCTCCTGAAAATTACTGAGGACCCCAACAGGCTTTTGTCTGTACAGATTATCTCACCAATATTCAACCACGTCAGACATTTAAGCTGAAATTCTAAAATTCATTCACTTAAGAACATTTGTATTCCTGGAAAATAACTGTTTGCCACCAAAAAAGTAGCCCTTTTAGGTCACTGTAGATATTCTTCTTTGAAGCGACACCAAAGCGCCATTAAGTGGTAGTTTCTTAAAGGTTAGACGTGATGTACAATCTTAAAGTGCATCAGGGAACTTCTGTAACATTAAAACACACTGGTCCACTTGCACCCTGGATGGATTTTCCACCTGTGCGTGATTTTAGACGACGTAGGGGTCCCTAAGAAGATATGGGTTCCCTGAATTATGGAGATTTTCCAAATAACACATTTCATTATAAGACATCGAAACGCCACACCTGTAGGTCTCACCACCGACCCCTACGTCACGGTAGCAGAGACGAGTTTTCCAAAATCCCGATCATTACTGGAAAGCTGGCATTTGATCACTGGCAGCACCTACCGCCAGTTGTTTTCTTTGAAAGACTCCTTCATCCTTGTTTTGAGCCTGAATAACGGTGGTTTGTCGGTGCAGTTCGAGTAAAAACGGCAGTCCTTGAAAAAAGTAGCTAGTTCAGTGTGCAGCTCAAACAACTGCCCATCTGCTTTTCCTGGAGACCTAACCACCATACCTCAGCACACAGCTGAACCTGTGCACTTCTCACCTCACCCTACAGACTACTGAAAAAACCATATACACGGCGGGGGTGGGGGGTGGGGCGACAGTTAATAAACTTAATCTTTGCTACGGCCTCATCAAGAACATTCAAGTGGAAAACAAATGTTTATTTTATTGTACCGTATTTACCATGAGAGGGCACGCAGGGTGCAAGGGCTTCTAGGACAGTTAGGTGGGACAGCTTTGATTCACGCTCGGGAGCCTGCAGGACTTTTGCACCAGTAGTGCAAAGAGTGCAAACAGCATCTGAGTGTGGCATTAACGTGAGGGCATCCACCCTCTCTGAAAGGGAACAGGGACACCTAGGGGACCATGATGTTCTGCACCAGGATAGTTTCCTAGAAGTGAGATCACTGGGTTATTGACACATACGTCTTAAACTCTAAGTTTGACCAAAGCTCTCCGAAGTCCGTCCCAATTCCATTATCCAAGGCTGCATGATCATCACTAGTTAAAAATGTATATAATTCAGGGGCACCTCGGGGGCTCACTCAGTTAAACGTCTGACTTGGGCTCGGGTCATGACCTCGCAGTTGGTGAGTTCGACCCTTGAGTCAGGCTCTGTGCTGACAGCTCAGAGCCTGGAACCTGCGTTGGATTCTGTGTCTCCCTCTCTCTCTGCCTCTCCTCTGCTCACGCTCTCTCAAAAATAAATAATGTTTAAAAATTTTTTTTTAATGTAAATAATTCACTTTATAAATCCTGAATTGGGGAAGCACCAGAATGTAACAAATTTCAAGATCCGCAGGTCTAAAACCAGTGCTAAAATGTAACTGACATTTCAAGGAAAAATACAATTTGAGCACCCAAATTATATAGATGAGGTAAATATTTGTCAGAAGGTAAAACATCAACGGTCAAGTGCAAGTTCAAGGAACAGAGCCCTGTGTTGACTGTCGTCACCCATTGTTCAAAGGCATCTGAGACTGAATTTCAAAGGAGATGCCCTCGCGCTTCTCTTCCAGCGGCTCCTAGGGTGGGTGGGATCGATACCTCAATGTAAAGCGCGCAGCCCGAAAACCGTCAGGCTACAGCGCTACGGACAGGACCCTAACTGATTGGCTCCTGGCCGGCCGGTTACAGACGTGAGTCTAAGCTGAGCCTCCACTTGAAAACTTCGCACAGGACTCCTGGAAACGTACAGCGTGATACAGACCGTCTGCAATCAGATGCCAACCATGTTCATAAAAATGTCACAGGCACCTTCCCTTGCCCCCACAAGTCACCCGAAACGGCGAGAGAGGAAGGTAAGAGCCCCATTCCCGGGGGGACGAGGACTCCTGGGTAAGGTCGGGTAACTGGAGGCCGGCTTTCCTCGATGCACAAAGGGTGCTGCTCCCCGCGCAGTGCTCCCCACGGAGCTCCCGAGTGGGCAGTTCCAAGTCCTACGGACTGGAAAGGTCAAGGGGGTCAATGTCAACTAGGATCTATAGTTCTTTGGGGATTTGGGGAGACACAGGCCACTCTGAGGATACGATAAAAGCCCACCCTGGCTAAGGCACCGAAGGACCCTCGGGTGGAGGGGCACTCGTGGGTTCAAGCCCCGCTTCGGGCTCTGTGCTGACAGCTCAGAGCCCGGAACCTGCTTCGGATTCTGTCTCCTTTCTCTCTCTACCCCTCCCCCGCTCACTCTCTGTCTCCGTCTCTCAAACTACAATAAAGACACTAAAAAAATTTTTTTAAAAAGAGGACCCTCGGGTAGAAGGGCGCTCGGGTAGAGCCCGTGCTGTAGGTTGCAGCAGGATCGTGGACTATGATCCTGAGAAACGACTTAAGTCCAATCTCCCCAGGAAACTGGAAGAGTAAAATGGCTTATCTAAGGTCAACAGTGAGCTCGAAGGGGAGTTAGGCGAGAAACGAACAACTCAGAGAGGTTCTGAAATAAAGCCATACAGAGTCCCCAAGTGACTTCTGATACACAGCAGGTTCCACTGTAAAGCAAGAGAAAAACTGCCATAACCCGTTTTAAGTAGAGCTGGAAGGAACGCACACAAGCGCTCTTGTTCAAAAGGGCCTTATGCATCCCAAGCTGAGCACCCAAGGAAGAACAGGGCCGGAAAGCCTGAAACGCACTCACCATGCTCCACAAAAACATTGCAGTGTGGACCCCCGTGCCTTGATGACTCCTTCTTCCCTGCTCCTTTGATAAAGTGCAGGGCTGGCAGACTTGGCCTTCTCTGGTCCCCAAGCACTTTTCCAGGCTGCTGCCCCATAAAGTAATGCGAGGCACCCCTTTCCAGAAGAGGGTTCAAGATCTTCCAGAACGGTCAGTGGGCTTGGGAGGAAAACAGTATATACATGGGATTTCACATTCACCGCATTTCCGCAAGTCAGTAATTGAGGTCGGTCACAAAAAGACGTCTTCCGGGACCAAAGGAAGCACAGCTTTCAGCGAACACGTGTAAACAGGAGTTCCGATTTTTTTCCTGCAGTTGATCAATCTGAAGTCCCGCGACTGCAGCGCTACGCAAGCGTTTCTTGAGTTTAAGTGTCTTTTACTGGCTTTGTAAGTTTCTTCCCTTTCAAGAAGAAAAACGAGTGTTCACAGGGATGCTGTAAAAGGGTCAGTAACACTAAAGTCATCTCGATTCCCACACGTAAAGGAAACGTTGGTCACCTCTGGAGGCTCCTCCAGAGCTTTTCCTGGGGAAGTCACCCACCCCCCTATCTTAGTTTCTTCGTCTTCCGACAAATTTCCTGCCAAACTAGCGGCCGCTCC
Organism: Mungos mungo; assembly: GCA_004023785.1. Lineage (NCBI taxonomy): Eukaryota > Metazoa > Chordata > Mammalia > Carnivora > Herpestidae > Mungos > Mungos mungo. Next base: position 125,832 of record PISW01004222.1, on the reverse strand, counting down.
TGCGTCTCGATCTGCCCTGCGCTCCGGAAAGGGACGCGGGTCCCCCGACTTCACGAGGGCTCGCCCTCGCCTCTGATGGGAAAGGAATGCATGGCCAGCAACTTTTAAGTCCGCTTTTTAAAAGGCCTGTGAAACCAGTCCAGGCTCTTCCTCTGCATTAAAGTTTTTGTTTGGGCTGAGACTAAAGGGACCGTAGGTGACATCGGAAGAAGTCAAGGCATTGGAGGCTCCCGGGAGCGACCTGGGGGGAGGAAGGGGAGGCCGCTTGACAGCAGAGAGGGGATATGAATGGGGGGTTCCGAGGCCACACTTGGGGCCGGGAGCGGGAGCAAGGGGCGGCTCAGGGGTAGAGGGGAGGCGGCCGGGGCGGGGCACGGGCGGCTTACTCGGGGGCGTCGCTCCTCCACGCCTCAGGAAACGGGGTGTCCCAGGTCTGGGGGAAACAGAGACCACCCCCAGTGTCCCAGAACCAGGGCAGGGCCGGACGGGACAGAGGACGCTCGCGGCCCCGAAGGCGGAAGGCGGGCGGAGGGGGGAGGAGGCCCGGCCGCCTCAGCTGCCCCAAGCCCAGGGGTCTCTGTCCGAGACACCCCCTCCCCCGGCTCCGGACGTTGTTACGGCCGCCGCCGCCGCCAGGCAGTCACATTCCCGGAACGCCGCCGCGGGACCCAACCTCCCCAACCCCCCGCAGGTGGGGGCCGTGGACAACGGAGGGGCTCCTCAGCCGCAGGACCCGGGGACCGGCTCCGGCTCCAGCGCTGCTCAGGGACGGACACCGACCCCCGCGGCCGCCATGATGGCTTAGGAGCAGCTCCACAACGAGGCCAGGCCCCGCCCCTGACCCCGCCCCCGCCGACGTCCGGCGCGCGCCTCGCGGGGACCCGGGCCCTCCCGGCGCCGCTCTCGGGGACGCCGCCGCGCCCTCCGCCTCTGGTCTTCCGGCCCGCCAGAATTAGGCCCCACACGACCTTTTAAATGTGGTTTTTCCGAGAGCAAGGTGAGCGGCAAGGAAGCCCCGCCTCCTCTGTACCGCCATTGGTCCCTGAGAATCCGGGTCAGGTCTCTCTCCTGCGTCCCATTGGCCGGCGAGGGCAGTAGGCTAGAGGTCCCAGCCAACCCCAATCGGCGCAGGCCGCAGGGCATGCCGGGGGCTGTAGTCCCGCGGCGCCCGCCCCTGTCCGCGCGCACCCGAGACTTCTCGCCCTCTGCTCCCGGCTCCTGAGCTTCGGTCCCGCCCTCCTGGGAGCCGGTGGACTCTCGCCGGCCCCGCGTTGGGCTGGCCAATGTCTCTCCTGCGCGGGTAGTAAGATCGGCGAGGAGCCAAAGCAAGGGGAAAACTGCGGCTTGGATTCTCGCAGAACCGGAGTTGGATTATTGCCTCTTGAGGGAAGAAAATTTGGCCCGCTCCTGGAAACCACGGTATTTGGTGCCTTACCCTCCCTCCCCAAATTCTCACCGTTCCCCCAAGAAATATCAATATGAGAACTGGTGAAAAATAAATGACTAAAGAACATCCGACCTATCCGTAGGCTCCCTCATTAAAGGAACAGCATTTGTTAAACACCTCTCAGAGGCTAAGTAAGCCAGGCGCAACCACAGCTGTTTGAGCTAGAAAGAGCCTTTAAGATGAACCGCCCTCATTTTGTAGATATACGTGTGTTTGCATGAAAACACCCTGTTAGCTGAGAAAATACTGATTGTTGGGTTAGCAGGCCCACAGACACAATGACCCTGACACACCAAACCCACACTTGTCATAACCCATCTCCTGCAACGAAAAAGCACCCCGGTTCCTGTCTCCACCCTCTGTGCCAGAGCAGGACCCCGGATGGGGATACATGCCCATTTCTAAGAGGATCTGCTGGACCTCGTGCCTACTATCGTTATACTTCTCGTAAATTCCATGATCTAATTCATCCCCCCTGTAGCCCAGTGAAGCATGTGATATCATTCCCCGTTATACACCTGAGGAAACAGATTCAGAGACGTGACTTACTCAAGGTCACTTGCCTAGTCAGTAGGTGACAGTGTCACCATTTGAGCCCATGTGAATCTTGCTGCAAAACCCATGATTCTCCCACTGTAACATTCAGTATCAAATAACTTGGCCAAATGTTAGTTGGTTTTTCAGAAGTTATATATTAGGGAAGAAACTACCTTTTAGGTGTTGTACGTCCAGTTAGCGTATTGAGTTCCGGATTTTAGAAATATTTCTGCTGGGTGGGGAAATGGTAGTGACTAATAGTGGCTTCAAGAAGAAATAGTCACGTAGAGGTACCGAATGTGAGCGTATGAACACGTGTACCCCAACTTAGAACGGAAACGTATTAATTCCGATGTGAGGAGGGTTAGCTTTGCTCACGAAAGGATCTGGCTGACAAACACCCTGACTCAAAGCAGCATTCTCCAAACATTCAGCGCCCGTGTTCTCTTTATTTGCCTATCATCTTACCCTGGTCACTTTTTAGCAGTTTTGCTTTCTATTCACGCTCTCATCACATCCTGTACATCATCATTCTCTAGTTCGGCTTAAAAGTGGGCAATTGGATCAGAATTCTTATTTTTTTAAGAGTTTATTTTTGAGAGAGAGACAGAGACAGAGTGTGAGCAGTGGAGGGGCAGCGAGAGAGGGAGACACAGAATCCGAAGCAGGCTCCAGGCTCTGAGCTGTTGGCACAGAGCCCAACGTGGGGCTCAAACTCATGAACCCTGAGATCGTGACCTGAACTGAAACCAGGAGTCTGACATTTAACAAAATGAGCCACCCAAGAGCCCCTAGAAGTTTCTAATATGTGTTTCTTGAACTAATTCATTCAACAAGTGTCACTGAGTCCCCTGTGTGCCAGGCACTGCTCTAGGTGCTGGGATACAAAGGGGGGGGGGCAGGGATACTCATCCGGGCCCCGAGCAGCACACACAGAGGGAGGGACAGGCAACGAGCAAAATGGTAGCTCAAAGGATTGGTCTCAGTGCTGGAAACAAAACTTCTGGACCCACGTTCTTTCATGAACAGCCCAACCCACTCTCTAGATTATTTTTAATCTGAGAGAGAAAGAGTGCACGTGCATGTGAGCAGAGAGAGGGGGAGTGGGAGAAATGCAGGCCCAACCCCACGACCCTGGGATCATGACCCAGGGGCCCCAGTCCCACCCACTCTCTAAAAGGTTGCTTCTACCTCTGTAAGGCTTCCTACTGAGCTTAATCTAGTCATTCTGTCCAAACCACTCTCTTCACTAAGTGAGGATCACATCTGCTCGCTATCAAATGAGATCTCGTTCGGTCTTCCACAGACGGAGATCACGCCTCGGGCTCAGGTGGAAGCCACCTCCACTAACCACCTTCTGGTGCTGAACCCCAACACCAGACCACAATATTTTCTAGAGATGCATGATCCTCTTTTCTCCCTGTAAAACACTGTAGAACGACACTTTTGGGGACTTAAAAACTAAAATCCAGAGCCCAGCCAATGCCTGATGGTCAGAAATCAATGTTGCCAAACATTGAATAAATCCCTTTAGGTTCAAATATTCTTTCCATGGAAAGCAATTCGGCTCAGTCTAATTCTGTCCTCACTTTTATAAAGCAAAACAACCCACAGTTGCTCCAGGAATTCAGTACCAGTGTAAAACTTTCGGCCTATTCCACTTTCTTAAAAACACCCACGGGAACTAACACTCAACAAGGGCGCCCTCTAGTGGGCCACGGAAAGTAGATCAGCCCAAAAAGGTGCTTTCAGACCTTAGCGGGTAACTCCCATCTGGCAGGTACCGACAGGTTTGGCCATTCCGGATATCCGGAGAGCACTGCAGAGGCCGGCAGCTTGGGAGAGACCGAGCGAGAGCAAGCTCTCAAGGAGATCACAAACGACCCCAGCCCAAACTGAAAACCAAACCAGGGCCTGCGGCTTGCCCTACCCGCCCTTCCCCAAAGAGGCATTTGGCCTGTGTTCTCAAAAAGAAGCCAAGTGAGCAAATCTCAAGTAACGACGCAGCCTACGAACATTCAGTTGTCCGCAAACTCCTCAAACCGATGAGACGCTTGGGGTAGGAAAAAGGAGGTAAAACGATACCCCTTGTGCCCCTTGACTACCGTCACAAGGACAAGAAACACTCCGTTAACTGAAGAAAGGCCGAGCTGTAGTTCAACACTGTCAAGGGCAGTGTTCAAAGTCACTGCCACTGGAGCTGCCCTAGGTTTACATTCTCCTGGGCGACCCGAGGAGAGCAGCGGAGGCCTCTGTCGGACTCCGCATCCGCTAAGCCTCCTTCAGGCGCACTCGGCTCTCAAGGGTCACACAGGACGCAAGAACAGAACGTGCGGCGAACACATTTACAAACAGTGCACCGCGTGTGTGAAATAAAAGAGCACTTCACACAGAGTGCCTTTAGAAAACCTGTTTCCCCAAACCTGAACCAGAGCACCACCTAGTCCTGGGAAAACCGACCCACGGGGGTTCTAGCCTTCCCCAGGGAGAACTCCAACCTCTGGTTTTCAACCCTGAGTGATGCCCACGTTCACGCTTTACCACTTTCGGGAGAAGACGGCACTTCTTTCCCACCTGCATTTCTGCTCTCACGTTCCTCAGAGCACCCAAGCTATTACCGGTGATTCAGCGTCTCACAAATGACCCTGAGGGCAGGACAGACAGGCGGCCTGCTGCAGACTGCACGCCTCTATCCCTACAAGGGACATGCGATGGGAAATAACATTCCAACCAAGCGAAGGGCTGCTTGGTTAACTTTATTCTTCTATTCGCCCGCTGGGCTGCCGTCACTAACTATACGCTTCAACATCGTCCTTGTGCTGCAGAGGTGGAGACAGAGGCCGAAACAGCCGGTCTGGGGGTCAGGCGGGCGGTGTTGCTCACAGGGGCAATTGCGCGGGGGCCTGTGCCTTGTGAACCGACGGGGACGAGAAGACAGAGCTGCTCCATACTCTCCCAGGATCAGAGTCCACTCGCCCGAAACACCGCGTGCTTTTACAGGCTCGAAACTACCCCTAGCGCCGGGCCCCGTGGGCACCCAAGGGGCTGGCAGCACGTCCCCCAGGCTTTGCCTCAGGAGAGGGCAGGTCTTTGGGCCCGAGGCAGCTCGGTGTGTGTTAGGGGACGAGTGTCACGGTTCTTCGCGGAGCTCCGCTCAGGCGCACAGTCCCGGCCTTCAGCGGTCTCTCCTCACCCCTCCTGTTCTAAAAGCCTCTGGCGCGTTTCCATCACTATTTCCTCCATTATTTCGGGCTTTAGGATGTCTTTGATCTAAAGAAGAAAAAAGTATTTGTTCAGAAAAGAAACCAACCATAAGCCAATCCAAACGCAGAAACCAAGCCTGGTTACCACAGCCCTTCTGGGTCCCTTTCATTCATCGGAGGCTCAGGATCGCGAGACACGATCTGCTAAAACCGGCCTAATAAATGATCAAGAATCCCCGCTGAGCGGTGACCGGGACAAAGACCTTATCCTGGCATTCACGAAAAAGCTAAACTCTGGGACGGGCACGCTGACGTCCTGCTAGCTGCTGTCCTCAACTAGTCCCACCAGGCGCCTCCATCGCCCCCAAGTCCTGGGACTGACACGAGACATGGAGAACATCACAAGAATCTCGGAAAAAGTCGACCCGACGCCCGAGAGGGCTGTCCGCCGGATCCAGTCTGCACCGACAACACGGTCCCGGTATCTGGGAGACGGGCGTGCTCCCGCCGAGGAAACGCCAGCGCAGACGGCAAACACATGGCGCCGCCCGCGGGTGGACGCGGGGAAGGGCAGGCCTGGGCGGGGTACCTGGTGGGGAAGGGACGCCTCGTAGCAGTACAGGATGCTGGTGTCGTACAACATCATCCTCTGCGTGACCAGCGACACGATGCAGTTCCGAAGCCGGGAGATCACCTCGCGGTCGGTGAGCGACACCGGCTATGCGGGCGCAGAGGGAAAACAGAATCAGAACGAGAATGGGTGAACAGTCCCAGCAACTCACAGAAACCATTTGTAACCTCAACCGTTTCACTGTGGGGCTCCCAACCAACCTAACGGCGGACTCCAAGGGAGACGGCAAAGGAGGGCCCTCGGGTGCCGTTGCCCTGGAACCTTCTACCCCTGCCGACAGAGATCAAGTCAGCCCTACCCCATCTCTTGGGAAACAGAGAGCGCATGGGCGCCTGGATGGCTCGGTTGGCTAAGCGTCCGACTTCGGCTCAAGTCATGATCTCGCGGTTTGGGAGTTCGAGCCCCACACTGGGCTCTCTACCGTCAGCAGAGCCCGCTTTGGATCTTCTGTTCCCTTTTCTCTCTGCCTTTCCCCCATTGGTTCTCTCTTCTCAAAATAAATTTAAAAACAAAGAAAGAAAGAAAAGGGGAGTCGGGGTGGCCCAGTTGGTTAAGCATCCGACTTCGGCTCAGGTCGTGATTTAAGTTTGTGGGTTCAAGCCCCCATGTTGGGCTCTGTGCTAACAGCGCAGAGCCTGGAGTCTGCTTTGATCCTGTGTGTCTCTCTCTGCCCCTCCCCTGCTCACACGTGTCTCTCTCTCTCTCAAAAACAAATATAACCTTAAAACAAACAAAAAAACTAAAAAGGGAAAGAGAAGACAACACAACGTTCACGAAGACACCTCAGCGGAGACCCAAACTAACACAGCCCACAGCCACCCCACGGTGTAGACACAGACAGCCCCCCGCCCCCGTCCCAGCATTGCGAAGACAGCGCCACCTCGCGGCGGCCGCGGCGGTGGTCTCTCCTCACCTCCAGGTTGGCAATGAAGCCCCCGGCATCCTCCTCTTTGTGCTCAGGTGTTGGGTAGATCCAGATAAAGCCGTTGTTGCCCAGGATCACCGACGCACCACACGGCAGGTCGTGGAAGTGAGTCTTCTGCCGTTTCACCAGCGAGGGGGACACCTGGACCAGAACCCCCTGACCCAGCTGCAGAAGCACAGCACACACGAAGTCACCGGAGGGCCGACCACAGGAGGCGCATCCGCGTCACGGCAGAAGCGGGGCCACTCCTGAGGACAACGGTAGTCGCCTGGACGCGCCCACACCCGAAACACTCCCGGAGAACGCTTCCGGGTGCATCCGGAGAGAAGGGGACTTTCCAGGCGCTTCTCCCATCTTCCCGCCACCCTGCCATTAGCGTCAAATCCAGGGTCGCCGCGCCGGCAGTCAGAGAAGCGGGAGCTGAGGATGCGGGCCAAGCCTCTCCAGAGCCAAGGCGCACTGTTCTGTTCCACCTCGATCCCAACCGCCTACCTTGCTCACGAGATGCGTGCCGCCGGGCCAGGGGGCCGGCCTAGGGCTGGGTGCAAATCCACCCCGGCTCCCGGCAGGCCAGCTCCACGCCCCCATCCCGCTGCGGGAGGGTCTCCAGGACCCGGTCCCGTGGAGGTCGGCACACGCGGTGCGGCTCTCCCACCGACCCCAAGGCTGCACGCGCGGCTGACTGTGGCCGCTCCACAAGGGAACGGGCTTCTGTTCCACTCAGGAAAGGGACAGGTTCACCCAGACGAAGCCAACAGACCAGTGGGCCACAGATTGTTCTAGAAAGTATGCTGTCGGGGGCGCCTGGGTCACTCAGTAGGTTAAGGATCTGACACCAGCTCAGGTCATGATCTCACAGTTCGTGGGTTCGAGCCCCACGTCAGGCTCTGTGCTGACAGCCCAGAGCCCGGAGCCTGCTTCCGATTCGGTGTCTCCCTCGCTCTCTGCCCCTGCCCGCTAGCACTCTCTGTCTCTCAAAAAATAAACATTAAGAAAAAGTGTTTTTCTTTAAAAAAGCATGCTGTAGGGGCACCTGGGTGGCTCGGTGGGTTAAGCATTTGACTTCGGCTCAGGTCATGATCTTATGATTCGTGGATTTGAGCCCCAGGTCAGCCTCTGTGCTGACAGCTCAGAGCCCACTTCCGATTCTGTCTCCCCCTCTCTCTGCCCTTCCCCACTCACATTCAGTCTCAAAAAATAAATAAAACATTAAAAAAAAATTTTTTTAAGTAAATAAATTTAAGAAAATATGCTGTCCGGGCACCTGGGTGGCTCAGTGGGCAAGTGTTCAACTTCAGCTCAGGTCATAATCTCGCAGCTTGTGGGTTCGAGCCCCACATCGGGCTCTGTGCTGACAGCTCAGAGCCTGGATCCTGCTTTGGATTCTGTGTCTCCCTCTCTCTCTTTCCCTTCCCTGCTCATCCTCTGTATCTCTTTCTCAAAAATAAGCATTAAAAGCATTAAAAACAAAAAAAATTATGCTGTTGAGAAAAAAACAGCCTCAGTCACGTAACCTCATGCAAGAAAAGCAGGGACATTTCATTTAGAGGCTCAAGTGGCAAACCTGCCCTGCCTAGTGGCCATCTATCTCCATTTTACCGACCGGACATTTGTCTACAGCCAAGGCCACCGGGTTCCCCTTTGCTCCCAGGACGGCCTCTACCCCTGGTCCCAGTGTGAAGCGGCAGCGCCCCCGGGAGGGAGCAGACACAGCAGAGGCCCCGGGTCCGCGGGCCTGCCGTAGGCTGGAAGCTATCGTCCATTTCGCCGCCACCGAGCAGCCACCAGCCAGTGTGCGGGACGCCGGCCTGTGACGCTTGGCTTCTGGGGTCCTCTGGGGCCGAATCCCAGGGAGCCTCGGGGATTTGGAAAGAGGGACCTGAAGTCTCAGCCAGCATACAGCCACAGCAAGAGTCCAACTTACCTTTCCGTATTTCAGACTCCTCGTGTGCAGAGAGACAGCTCCGTCCGAGAACACGGCCTGCACTTCCGCCTGGCCAGGGCGATGAAGGAACAAACACTTCCACGTCCCCCGCCTTCCCCGCGTCCCTGGTCCTTCCTGTCCTCCTACCCTCCCATCCCCAAGAGTCCCGCCCGCAGCCTTAGGCAGGCCCAGAGCACATCGCTGTGACATGGTCTCTGTCCTCCTTGGTTCTCGTGAAGCTCTTGACAGGAACAACGCCTCTGCTACCACTCCCTGGATAAAAGCTGACGTGGGCGCTCAAGGCAGGGGCCCCCGTAAGTTACAAAACCCACGGGAAGGACTCGAGGCGGCCGGTCTGAACAAGAGCCGGGGAGTCCGGTTGGGTTAAGGAGATGCAGGAAGACTGCGGCAGGCCCCTGAGCCTCCATCCAGGGTTCAGATCCCCGCCAGGACACGTTTCTCCCGGCGGGGACGTGCAGTTTAAGCCCCAAGCCCCGGCTCCACAGAAGCCGCGGCGATGCTGTGACACCAGGCGCAGGATACGCTGATGAGGTCCCCTTCCTGCAGGAAGCCTCGCATGGCCAGCTCGTCCTCCGCGGACCTCCGCCTCTGAAACACAGAGACGCCTCGCGTGGGTCAGACGGATCCTGCCGGGGGACCCTCTCCATCCTTCTCTTTCACTTCCCCGCGCCATCTCCGCAGCCCCGGCACTCAGACACCAGAGTAGGTAAGCGGCGTCACTCAAGGAAAACCAGAGGGACCGCCCCTCCCTTCCGTCTCACGGACGTGCCCGTGGCTCCCCTGCCTCCTCCCCGCCCTCACGCCCAGCCCGCTGCCCCACACTCTCCTTCCGTGGCAGCCCTCCAGCTCCCGCAGGCCCCAGACTCCCTCCTGCCCGACTGGATCTTTACTCACACGTTTCCCATTAGCTCAGATTCCCTGTGAAAGTCTATCCATCCTTCAAGGATCAAACCTAACGCCCCTCTTTCCTACGAGCGCTCGCTCCTGTACAATCACACGCCTGTTTATCCTGCCGACCGCCAGTACTCAGATCACTTAGTTCGTTTCCCCTGCTCATCTGCACACGCTCTGAGGAGCTCGGCCGCGCCTCCTTTATCCTGCACTCTGGAGAAGCCAGCACAGTGAGCCTCTACGCAGATGTATGCTGGGCTGACGGCAAACGTGACCCATGGCATTTTACAAAAAGCTGTCCCAGGTCCTGCAGGTGTCTGGAATAACCAAATGCCATCCAATTCATGAAAAGCTAATAAACTGAGCACAGCTTTTCAAGGAACACGTTTGCTGTGCAAAGCCGATACTCCCAGAAAAGGAAAATGGGCACCAAGCGTCTAGGAGCTTCTCTCCCAGCTCTCTTCGTGGATTGCCCCCATGGCTGTCCCAGATCCTACCACATACCAATTGCTGCTTATTTTGGGAGGCCTGGGCCAAGTAAAAAAGCCCACGTGTGGGGCGCCTGGGGGGCTCAGTCAGTCTGGCGTCCGACATCAGCTCAGGTCATGATCTCCTGGCTCATGAGTTCAAGGTCCAAGTCAGGCTCTGTGCTGACAGCTCAGAGCCTGGAGCCTGCTTCAGATTCCGGGTCTCCCTCTCTCTCTGCCCCTCCCCAGCAAATTTTTTAAATTTTTAAAAAATTTAAAAATCTTATTTAAAAAAAGCATATATGTAGTATAGGCAGCAAACCTCACAGCAGACAAAAGACAAAAGAGGCAACCTCACTAAAAGCAAAGCTCTCTAGTGGAGCAATGGACCCGAGTTCTCACTAGCAAATTCTTCAGCCCGGAGCCCCTTACCAGCTCTCCGCCGGGAAGGTTCATAGATGAGAGAAGCAGGACCGAATCCAGCCTAGAGTTGGTCTCCACCTTCCACCTCTTCTGTTGAACCTGCGGAGAAATTTCACAGTCGCACAGACTCCAGGGACAAGAGCTCATATCATAAGCGACAAATAATCCCCAATACAACAAGCCACCTGTGTGCATCACAGGGCACATCAGAGTCCAACGCAACGAGTGCCCACTTGCGTCACTACATAGGCAATGACCGCCCCAGCCACTCAGTCACCAGCTTCTACTTCCTATAAACCAATCCGGTATCAACTTTACCTCTGTGATTCTCCCCACTACGATGTCTCCTACTTCACCATTGTATCTGAAAGGTAAAACAAAAGGCTGTCCGTCAGTTAAAGACCTCATTACAAGGCCAAGCATCATTTGTGATTTCGATTGAACAGGATGAGGGCCTTAATTACCCGCCACAGTTAAATATGGTAAATTCACAAGGCGCCTGGGTGGCTCAGTCAGTTAAGCATCCAGCTTCGGCTCAGGTCATGATCTCTTTGTCGGTTCGAGCCCCGCATCAGGCTCTGTGCTGACAGCTCAGAGCCTGGAGCCTGCTTCAGATTCTGGGTCTCCCTCTCTGCCCTCCCCCTCTCACTCTGTCTCTCAAAAATAAATAAATGTTTAAAAAAAATTTTAATATAGTAAATTCAGATAACTACGCTTTTTAAACTTATTTCCAGGAACTGATAACTTCAAACATTCCTACATGTATAAAGTCTTCATTAACTATTCTTGGACAAACCATTTATTCCAAATAGTACATTACGTCTGAAACCCCTGCTTTGTTAATTACATGCCACTGCTAAGCGCGGACCATTTCCTGGTGGGCTCTGGAGCACAGGTGGCCTCTGCATCAGCAGAGGAGGAGGAGACTGAGACAGGCCCCCACCCCCACCCACGGTCTCCCCGCAACAGGCCCCTGTTAGCTCCTCATCCCAATTCTAATGACGGGGTGTTGCATGCTGAAGGCTCCGGCCGTGGGCCTGTCCTGTCACCCACATTCACCTCCTGTGAGCTCATCCAACCAAATGGCTGTAAATACCACCACCGACTATCCCCTCCCCTGAATTCCAGACTCTAGTCAACTGCTGGCTACCCAGCATCTCTATTTATGTGACTTAAAGGCATTTCCAAATGACACCGACCTAAAGCAAAGCTTTCTGATGGCCCCCTCCCCTCCCCAGCTCCCATCGCTAAAGGGTCCCCTCCCAGCCATCACGGTCTCGGTAAATTGCAAATCAAAAAAGCTTGGGAGTCCCTGGAGGATCCCTTGATTTCTCTCTCTCTCTTCTCTCTCTCTCCCACTTCCCTCCCTTCCTCCCTCCCTGCCTCCCTCGCGCTCATGCTCCAGAAAAAATCCAGCAGCTGATCCTACTGGCTCTACCTTCAAAATATACCCAGAAATAAAAGGCATCCCTATTCACAGACATGGTCCTATATATGGAAAATTCCACAGAATATAAAATCCAACACTTTGAGGGGCGCCTGGGGGGCTCAGTCCGTTAAGCATCCGACTTCAGCTCAGCTCATGATCTCACAGTTTGTGAGTTCAAGCCCCGCATCGGGCTCTGCGCCAGCAGCTCAGAGCCTGGAGCCTGCTTCCGATTCTGTGTCTCCCTCTCTCTCTGACTCTACCCTGCTCACACTCTCTCTCTCTCTAAAATAAATTTAAAAACATTAAAATAAATAAATTAATTAAATATTTCTTTTAAAAAATCCAACACTGTTGCATAAAAAAAAAAACCAACAACCTCAGGACACAGAACGTACGCAGAACCCACCAGTCCTCCCCACTCCTACCGCCAACTCGGTCCAAGCCGCCATCACTTCAGAGGATGAAAACAGTCCATTAACGTGTCTCCCTAAGCCTGCCCCTGCCCCCCTCACCCTCCTCACAGCAGCCAGAGTGAAGAGAAGCCAGACCATGTCCCTCTTCGGCTCCGCCCCTTCCAGTGGTTTCCCGGGTTACCTGAGAAGACAATACGCTTTCGGTGGCTGCAAGGCAGGCTGCCTGCCCACCTCCCCCCTCTCCCTGCCTCTGCCCCTGCGCTCCCCCCTGCTCACTAGGTTCCAACCCCACTGGCTTCCTTTCGGGAGCTCCCCTTTACTGAGCCCTTCTAGGTAGTGGCTGGACCCCGTGCTAGGTCCTTTACGTGTCCTACTTCAATGAGGAAGTTCCACAAGGTGGGTCGTGCTCTTTTCCTCATTTTGCAGAGGAGGGAACCGAGGTTCGGAGAGGTCAAGTGCTGGGGCGAAACTTTGAAGCCCACACTTCCCCATGGTCACCTACACCCTTCCGAAAGCGCAGACCTAAGCCGGGTGGGACCGACTGAATCGCAGACCTAAGGCGGGTGGGGGCGGAGGGGATGAGAAAAGCCCGGGTGTGCAACACCTGGGACACAAGAAGAGAACACACACCTTCCGTTCTCACCTGGTTTTCAAAGCTTTCACGCAGATCAGCTTGTTCACCCTCTCCACGGAGCCGGCCACGGACGCAATGAGCTTCTCCTCCCCCATGTAAGTTCCGTGGCCCCTGTTACCGGAGCAGGACGCAAACAGTACACCTGAGATGACCTCTCCTTTCTAGAACAACGTCTTCCTGACAGGCTCCTCCTACTGTAAAGCCCGGCTTCTCCCTCTGCCCACAACACTCCTTCAGAGAGTTTCATGGACATATCCTTTGTCTCACTCCTGTCTTCTCAAGTGGCACTTTCTCCCTTAGGCCCACCTTGACTATCCCATTTAAAGTAGTGTTCCACCGGGGCGCCTGGGTGGCTCAGTCGGCTAAAGCATCCGACTTCAGCTCAGCTCATGATCTCACAGGTCATGATCTCACGGTTCGTGGGTTCGAGCCCCGCGTCGGGCTCTGTGCTGACAGCTAGCTCAGAGCCTGGAGCGTGCTTCACATTCTGTGTCTCCTTCTCTCTCTGACTCTCCCCTACTCCCACTGTCTCTCTCTATCTCTCAAAAATAAATAAAGAACATAAAAAAAATTTTTTAAATATATGTTGCGTTCATGAAGGAAGGTCTGACACTTAAGATTCCCTAGGTTCCAAAAACCTCACACTAAAAGGCTGGAGGGCAGTGCTATAAAGGCGGTACTCCGTCCTCTCCAGCAAGGCTTACACGCCACTAGTGTTTATCGATGATGGTGACATGAGTGTTGCTCCTTTTATTAATTATTACTTCATTTAATCCTCGCTTCCCTATCAAATAGTTGCTGTTATTATCACCATTTTGCAGATGACAAATCTGACGCTGGAGAGAACACAGCTACTGTGCAACGGCGCAGGGCTGGGACCTCAACTGTCTGGGTGGAGAGCCTGCTGTTAACTACACATACTGTACTGACCCCGGACTCAAAATGTATTCTGGGTGCACACATATTGTACTACAATAGATCTGTATGCCCTAAGCCCAAACAATTACTGAAACCAAGCACCTGGCTAAGAGACAAGGTCAGAAATGCCCATGGTCCCCCCCAAAGTCCCCTCAATCTTAAAAACCGGAAAGAGATCTCTGCTCCTAACCCCCGCCCCCAGTTTTGCAGGTCTCCAACGAAGAAGGGGAGGAAGTCTCAGAGACCGGGGCCTCAGGGATAGCACCCAAGAGTCCTTGACACCAGAGCTCAGGAGAGAGGGGATCCCAAGGGCAACGCAGACGAGTATTTGCGAACCCAAGGATCGGGAAACAAGGGCACTGCGACGCTCAGCTGTGCCCTGCGCTAGCGTGTACTTAAGATGCAAAGGAACAGAGGCCACGTGCAGAGAGCCCAGCCGCCGCCCTTTGGGGACCCGAGCCCCCAAGTCCCCATGTACCGCATGAATCCTGTATCCGTGGTGATCGTGTCCCCCGGAACCACCAGGTGTTTCTTAGTATCGCGGCCCAAGCTCTCGCTAAGGGGCTTGCGAACGACGGGAAGCCTCATCTCCATCGCCATCTTGGCGCCAAAGAAAAGCGCAGGCGCAGTCCGGCCCGGAACCGCGACCTCCGGCTCCGCAATTCCCGGCCGGCGCTTGGGGGGGCGGGGCGGGGCGGGGCGGGGCGGGGCCTCAGAGAAGCCACCAATGGGAAGCCAGGGTCTGGTGGCCATGTTGACTATTGGCAACCATTAGGTTAACATGAAGGGAATGAGGGAGCCGAGTTTCCATTTTTACTATTGGCAAGGCTTCACTGGTGGAATACTAAAAGCTCAGGTTGGATGGCGTTTGATTTTTTTTTTTCCAAAATCGCTCATCATCATCATCCCATTTATTGTTTACCGGAGAGATAATTGAGAAGTGGGCCTATGAGTTTTCTTCCAACTCTAAGTTGCTAAAGTGCGATTCTTGATTCTTTGCTATGAGAGAGCTTAGAAGGATGGGGAGGTGGGATCACCAAAAAACGCTCTTTGGACAGAAAAACGAGGCCCTTTTCATACTGTTCCCAGCTGCTCTATGTTACCGCCCCCTCGTGGGTGCTGGCTCAACTCCAACCATCCATATCTACCCACAAACAGTGCTCCAGGTGGATGCTAGTTCTGTTCTTTCTTAACAACTTCTGAGTGAGCTGATTTACTCTAACTTAAAAGGAAAACTGCCTAGAAAAATGAGCAAACGTTGCAAGGCAGGTGTATTTTGTAGGGAGGGCAAGTACACATATAATACAGAGACCTTGGCTTCTATTTACTCACACAACAAACTGAGCACTCTCTGTGTGCCAGGAGCTGTTCTAAGGATCCAGTGGTGGACAGAGCGATGCATATGTGGCTTTATCTCTGCGTCCTGTTTCATAGGAGCATTTCCCTCCTCCCGTCTCCCTGCCTCCCACCACGCTGTCCCTCCCCTCCCAACCTGCACGGTTTATAGCATCCACAGCCTCAGGGAATTGGAGCTGATGCTTCTTTATGCCCAGGGACCCTAAAGAGAATTAAATGAAATAAATTGCATCAACCTTGCACACTATGCTCAGTAAATCAGGTCCATTGTCTCCTGAAGATCCATCAGACCAGTTGATAAATCTCCAAAATGACATTTCTTTCTGAGCAAAGCTCACAACTACATCTATCAAGAAAGCCAATCCTGCAAGGCGGTCAAGGATATAAATTCAGGGCTCCACGAGTCATCTGCTAAGCGGGCAGGCCAGACGCTTGCCCAACTGCCTGGCGGAAGGGGTAGAGCTACAGAAGTGAGAGAAGGGTCCATCCGTTGAGTCCGGCCTCCGCCATAAGAGGGCAGTGGTGTCCTTTGAACCAGCCTAGCCCAGTCAGCTAGGGAGCTAGACCTGGACAGGAGCAGGGTACTCTAGACAGCATCCACTTTCGTGCCTGAAGAGACAGACCTCAGCCCCTCCGGTTCCCACATTGTGCTCACGTGTTTACGAGCAGCACTGGGATTATGAATACTTAGTATGGTGGCAGAGTCCCTGTCTGTTGAGAGCTGGCCTCCTGGTTCGCAGACAACTGTCTTCCCACTGCTTCCTCCATGGCAGAAGGGGTGAGGGCATCTCTGAGGTCTAAGGTGCCAATCCCACTCACGAGGCCTCACCTAACCACCCCCCAAAATTCTCACCTCCTCATACCATCAACTTGGGGGTTAGGATTTCAACACATGAATGTAGGGGAAACACAAATGTTCAGTCCACTGCAGATACCTTTTTGTAGAGGAAGAAGCTAAGGGCCACAAAGGACGAATATTCACATAATGGTTTGGGGCAGGGTGGGCATTTTTTCCTGGTGTACCTGCTTTACCCAAAGCCTCCAACCATTTACCACACAATTCTCGGGGGGCTTGTCCTTTGCTGGATGTTTGCAAACACACGTTACTTAATCCTCCCACTTGGCCCATGTTGGAGGTACGAATTGCTATTCCTGACCGTCCCTTGGGGTCTCTGGGTCCCCCGACGGACTGGGACTAGAACCCCAGACTCCAGACTCCCCACGAGTGCTCCTCTCTGGGCATCACACTTGCCTCTTCATACCTCGGGGACAAAGCGGCACCCGGGAAGCAGTGCACACCCCAGAGAAGCTTGTTACAAATACGGATTCCTGAGCCCAAATTTGGGCTCCGAGATTCTACAAAGGTGGGGTCTGGCAGTCTGTCAATGTGTGTTTTAACTCCCTAAGTGATGGTAATGGGCAATCGGGTCAACACTTGTCAATTCCCCCCGTATCCATCTACCTCCCCATCCATTCAGGCCACCGACCTCAGTCACCTCTCACCTGGGCATCACCTCCTAGTGAGGCCTCCGGATTCTACATTTGCCCCTCCTACCATCCAACCTCCATACAGCAGCCAGAGTGAGCTTTTAAAACGACATCAGGTAGGGCGCCTGGGTGGCTCAGTCGGTTAAGCATCTGACTTCGGCTCAGGTCATGATCTCAAGGTTTGTGAGTTTGAGTCCCACCCCCAACTGTCTCTGACCCCGCCCTCCTTCCATCCCAGCCAGACGTGCGGGTCTCATCTGAGTTTACACCCACCACACTGGTCGCCTGCTAAGTCGGGTGTGCTTTGGCTACTCTGCGTGGAATTCCCTTCCTTTCGGTCTTTGGGTAACTGGCTGCTTCTCCTCACTCAGACCTCAGTTCTAATGTTGCCCCCTCAGAGAAGTCTTCCCTGACCACCCATCTGGAATAACCTCAGTCCCCTTTCTATCACTCGATCCTGTCTCACTTCTTGTCACTGAATATTCTTGTGTGTCTGCTTGTGTATTGCAGACTTCCTCCACAAGAGGTGAGTGCTCCCAGAACCGGAAGCAGGGACTTCCTCCACGAGATTCGAGTGCTCCCAGAACCGGAAGCAGGGACTTTAGGTTTTGTCCAAGGTGCATCAGTGCTTGGAACTGAGGCCTCTTCCAGGGCTAGCCATTTCCTGGAGACAGCAAGCAACTGGCCCAGGGTGGGTGCTTTTTTGTTTTTTAAGTTTATTTTATCTGAGAGAGGGAGAGCAGGGGAGGGACAGAGAGAGAAGGAGAGAAAGAAAATCCCAAGCAGGCTCCGCACGGTCAGCGATCTCAATGACTGTGAGATCATGAGCTGAGCCAAAGGCAGAAGCTTAACTGAGTCACCCAGGTGCCCCAAGGGTGTGCCTTTAAACTGCAAACCAACTGGGGGCCCTGGGGGGCTCAGTCAGCTAAGCATCTGACTTTGGCTCAGCTCATGATCTCACAGGTTATGATTTCATGGTTCATGGGTTCGAGCCCCGCATCGGGCTCTGTGCTGACAGCTTGGAGCCTGGAGCTGCTTTGGATTCCATGTCTCCTTCTCTCTCTCTGCCCCCCCCCCCCACCACTCATGCTCTGTTTCTCTGTCTCAATAATTTAAATAATAATAATAATAATAATAATAATAAGTAAATAAATGCAAACCAATCCAGAGCCCAACCCCTCAACCACCTCCTTTACAGGGCTCAGTCTGGGCCCCGGTCTCCCCAGAATCAGGTACCAGACAAGTAGGGACGGGCTCCATGCCCCAAAAAGTATTTAAACCAGCCACCCCTAAGCCTGCCTGTCCCGCCTCACCCATTCCTTCCCCTGCAAAGCACTGGCTGTTACACACCGCAGTGTGCGGCAGGGGTGCAGAGCTGACTGCTTGGCTGCCCCCCACCCCCAAGGTGCTCAGTCGGGAGTTCCAGGCGGAAGGCAGGGGGACAGAAAGGCTCTCCTGGCAGAAGTGACATTCGAGTGAGCCTGGAAAAGAAGTGTTGATGGGGTGCCTGGTGGCTCAGTCGGTTGAGCATCCGGCTTTGGCTCAGGTTGTGATCTCGCAGTTCGTGGGTTTGAGCCCCGCGTCGGGCTCTGTGCTGACAGCTCAGAGCCTGGAGCCTACTTCAGATTCTGTGTCTCCCTCTTTATCTACCCTCCCCTGCTCATGCTCTCTCTCTCTCTCTCTCAAAAAATAAATAAAACATTAAAAAATAAAATAAAATAAAAATAAATTCAAGTCTGAAAAAAATTAACTTATTAAAAAAAAAAAAGAAGTGTTGACCCTTGTGCCAGTGGGCTGAGGGGACAGGTGAAGTGAAAGTGAAGTCACCAACAAGGACATCTTGAAAAATGTGACCGCAGAGGCAGCAGGGACTCTCTGGCCTGGAGCCACTGGCCACCCCGCTGGCTTCCCCCTTGTTCTGTTGCAACCGGAAGAGCAACCGCAGAAACGTTCTGGTCGCAGGTGCAAAGATTCCCGCAGCAAGGACGCTCATCGAAGTGTTGCTTCTCCTGAAAACGTCAGAAACAGCCTGAATGTCCGCAGCAGTTGCTTTTTTTTTAAGTTTATTTATTTATTTTGAGAGAGAGAGAGAGAGACAGCACGAGTGCGGGAGAGACAGAAAGAGAGGGAGAGAATCCCAAGCAACCTCCACAGAGCCCGACGGGAGACTCGAACTCATGAAACCGAGAGATCATGACCTGAGCGGAAAACTTAAGAGTTGGAAGCCTAACCGGCTGAGCCTCCCTGGCGCCCCCTGCGGTTTCTAAGGCGTCCATGAGTTGTTCGATACTTCTTCAGTGGGAAAATGGGGTTCGTCCTCCTCCCCTTGTATCTGGGCAGGCTTGAGCCTGCTCCGCCAGACAGCGTCTGTCCTAAGTGCCTCCGGGTCACTGTGGGGATAGGTCGGGATAGACCCTGCAGCTGCCAGCTGCTTTTCTTGGAGCCCTTGACTTTGAAGCCCTGAGCCAACGTGCGTGAAGTCTGACTTCCCTACGGCGGCCACCGTTGCAGGAAGTACTAAAGGGCCACCATCCACAACTTCTCCCACGCTCCACAGACTCGCATGCCCACAAGCCGGCTCGCAGGTGGGAAGGCAGCTGAAAGTCTAGGACATCTGTTCCTCTGTTTCAGGATATCCAAGGATAACGGATACAGCAGGATACAGCAAAGCGTAGGAGAAGAATATGCAGCCGGATGCCCCCTGCGGCTCGCCCAGTGGGGTGAGTGGTAAAAAAAAAAAAAAAAGCTACAACCCTTCTCGTCCACCAAAGGCATCCCTGTATTAGCAATAGCTTCCGTTAATTTATTTTTTTAATATTTCTTTTTGAGGGAGAGAGAGAGAAGGACAGAGGACCTGAAGCAGGCTCTGTGCTGACAGCAGAGAGCCCGATGCGGGCCTCGAACTCACGAACTGTGAGATCATGACCTGAGCTGAAATCGGACACCCAACCAAGTGAGCCACCCAGGCGCCCAACAGCTCCCATTTATTGAGCACTTCCTCTATGCCAGGCGCTAAGCCTTATGCTTTATTCATTTACCTACATCATCCCACTGAATCCTCACAACATCCGTTTCCATTTGAGGAAACTGAGATCCAGAGACACTAATTGACTTGCCCTAGGTCACACAGCTAGCGACAGGAGGAGCAGGGTTTCAAATCCTGGCTGGGTGGCCTTTCTCTAGAACCTTCTACTACATCTACCGTGCAACAAGATGAGACCAAGAAAGAAAGGGCATCTTGATTGCAAAGAAAGACGTAAAACTCTTTATTTGTACGCAATACGATCATGTAAGTAGGAATTCTAAGGAATCTACAAAAAAGCATAAAATGAGTGAGTTTTGCAAGGTTGAGGTCAAGACCTGAGGTCAAGATACAGTGCTGATCCAAGCCGCACCCCTGTGGGATATACAGAAAGCCTTCAGACCGACTCCGTGGGTTGCCTGTGATGTGGCTGGCCCCTGGTCATCATGAGCATGGCTCCCAGGGTCAGCTGCCCTGGTGACACGTGCTCTGCCCCTCGTGGCTGGATGACATGGGCAAATGACTTATCACGTTTCTCCTGCACCAAATGGATATTAATAGAGCATCACGGAGGAGAAAAAGAACATGTTTCATGGGAGGATTCCCATAGTAAATGCATTTAAATCCCTAAGGCCAGAAACTTCGGTGACTGTGTCTGCATGCTTTGTGGGGGGGCTGGGGGGGCCTCTGCGGAAAGGGGCCTGCGGCCTCGTCTGGATTTAAATACAAGCACACTTCAGTACAAGGTGAGCGGCAGGCAGAGCAAATGCACTTTAGTCTGCAATTACAGCCTGCTGCCACCAGGTGGGTTCTGGAGCCCGGGCTGTGGACCCTGGGATCTGCAGCAGGGACTCCACAGAAGGGAATTAATTACCTACAGTGAGTGATACAGATTTTAAATTTTTTAAATGTTTACTTGTTTTTGAGAGAGAGAGAGAGATAGAGCACTAACGGGGGAGGAGCAGAGAGAGAGGGAGACAGAATCCAAAGCAGGCTCCAGGCTCCAAGCTGTCAGCACAGAGCCCGCCGCCAGGCTCAAACTCATGAACTGCAAGATCAGGACCTGAGCCAAACTCGGCTGCTTAACCGACTGAGCCACCCAGGCGCCCCGTACAGATTTTTGATCAAGGGCCCCACTGACTTCTCTGAGGTCTGACTTCCCAAGCTCCTTCTTTGGGACGCCAGCATGATTCTCTGGGAGGCCATACGGGTCAAGAGGGTGTTTATCGCTACCCATCAGCACCCACGGGAAAGGGGATTGAGCTTTGTTCATGGAAACAAGAGGCCTCTGTGGGGCCTGCAGTGGGAGGAGGGCAAGACCAGGGGCCACTGGAAGGATCAGAAGCTTGGTGGTGAGGTTTCAAAGGAGAAGCAAGGTTGGTGACAGGCAGTGAGGAGTACCAAGGGTGACTTTCCCCTCTTAACCGAGGGGAGAAACCCCAGATAGGACTGTGTCCGTCTCTACCCATTCCCCATCTACCAGGATACAAGACCAGTCCCCCAAAGGATGGCGGGTCTTTCGGAGTACCTGGAGCTCCAATGAGGGTGGTCTGCCGATAAAAGTGTAAATTCAAGGGACACCTGGGTGGCTCAGTCGGTTAAGTGTCCGACTTCGGCTCAGGTCATGATCTGGCAGTTCATGGGTTCAAGCCCCGCGTCGGGCTCAATGCTGACAGCTCAGAGCCTGGAGCCTGCTTCCAATTCTGTGCCTCCCTCTCTCTCTGCCCCTCCCCGGCTCACATCTGTCTCTCTCAAAAATAAGTAAACATTAAAAAAAACCTTTTTGAGTATGAATTCAAGTATCTTCAGGAGTGTGTGTGTGTGTGTGTGTGTGTGTACATGTGCACACCCATGGCTACATGAGGATGCACAGAGGTATCCCTGTGGGATGCCAGCGGCTTGGAAGTGTGACCCTTAGCTTGCGTGTGCGGGAGTACAGGTGTGAACTCACACCCCCCAGTGTGCACACCTCCATCTGGCCAGGAGGTGCTGGAGAGGAGAGCCAGCCCCTGGCCCTGCACGGATGGCCTTCCGGCTCTTTCATCTTCCTGGAGGAGGGTCTGGAAATTTGGCATCTGGCAAATTCTGGGCACTGGGAGGGCACTTGGTGGCCATCTTGGTCCACCTCCCCTGGCTGCTTGACTTCTCACTACTTGTTCACAAAAAGGAAAAACAAAAGTGAGTAAAGATTCAGGGGAAACAACGTGGGACACCCCAATATTTGAGAGTGTCGGCGCTGGGACTCACCAGGAATATGTTCAGCCCCTTCGGAGATTTCCAGTTGCTTTGAATTGTGCCTTCTCTTTAGGAGCTGACGCTCCACTTGTGACAGAACTTCCCGAGGGGAGGGCACCATGGTGACTCTCAAAAGCAGTGACACAACGCTTCCCACCCCCTCACCAGTTTCGAGGCCCTCTCCACAGTCCCTTCGCAGGTGGACAAAGGTGCCGGCCCCTTCAGATGCTAAGTGATAAATGTTCCAAGTAGGTTTTATTTCAGGGTATGAGAGAGGTACAAATGTATTTACAGTTGTACATGTACAGTCAAATATATACATCAGTTTCGTAAACATCATTTTAGGTAAATATTTACAAAGTTAAAGTGACCATTTTCTGGAAGTAGGACACAGTTTCTTGAAAACTCTATACATTTTATACTTTCCGTTACTATTAATAGTTTCTTTATTTTACAAAACGCCCTATGGGAGCTCTGGTAAAGGACTGCAAGGTGGGACAGGCGACACGAGAGGGCGCCCAATGCCAGAGTTTGGGGAGACTTGGGAGGAGGCAAGGGAGGGTGTGGCTGGAAGGGGCAGAGCCCCCGCCCCCACGCCCCGGGGTCCCGCGCGGCCTAGAAGGGCTTCGCGGGCGGAGAGGCCGGTCTTGCCCTCCTCCGCAGGAGCGCGGCCAGAAGGAAAAGAGAATCTTCCTCTTCCCAAGCAGAAGTCAGAGATGAAGGAGGAGGCATGGTTCCAACTCTCCCATTTTACAGATAGAGAAGGGGGAAACTGAGGCCCAAAGAGGAGCAGGGCCTTGCCCGGGTGCCCAGTGGACTTCCGTTTGGCCTCGCGCTCAGCCTGCCTGGCACACTGCACAATATTCGTGCCTCGTCCCTCCCCGCGAGCCGGCTTTGGGGCTGAAGTGGCCAGGAGAGAAGGGGCCGCCCACAAGGGAAGAGCAGGGCTCAGGTGTCTTCCGGCCACCCTCGTGCCCCGCCAGCCCCCAACTCTCAAGGTCCTGTCCATGACTCCCGACCCTGCGGGGCACCTGTCCCAAGAGGCAGCCGGAGGTGCGGTGCGCGCACCGGCCCGCACCCCCGCCCTCGGCCCCGGTCGGCCGTCCCTCCCCCACTCCCGAGCTCCCCGCCGCCGCAGAGGCCCTGCCACCCCGAGGGGTGCCAGCCCGGGCGGCCGGCTCGACGGGAGCGGGGAGACTCGGGGGACCGAAGCCGGGCGCGGGGACCCCCGAGGAGGCGGAGGAGGCCGATCAGCCTCCCTGAATTCAGTGTCCTCACCTGCGAGACTGAACGGAGACTGTCTGCCCGGGTTGGGGGGGGTCACCTGTGGGGCGCACCTACAGCGCCGAGCGCCCGGGCCGTCTCCGGGAGGGGGCTGGAGTCGGGAGAGGGAGGGCCACCCGGGCGGGGGGCGGGGCGCGCGGGCGCGGGGGCGGGGCGCGCGGGCGCGGGGGGCGGGGCGCGGCGCTCACAGCACCATGGCCGGCAGGTGGTGCGCGGCGGCGGCGGCGGCGGCGGCGGCGAGCGCGGGCGCGTGCGCGTGCGGCGCGGGCAGGGCGGGCGAGTGCGCCTGCAGCGCCGCGCTGGGCGGCCGGTGGCGCGCGCTCTTCTGGTGGGCGCGCAGGCCGGCCAGCTGCGAGTAGGCGCTCTGGCACACCTGGCACTTGTACGGGCGCTCGCCCGTGTGCAGGCGCACGTGGTTGCGCAGCGTGGACGACTGGCTGAAGCGGCGGTTGCAGAAGCGGCACACGAAGGGCTTGTCCAGCGTGTGGATGCGCATGTGCGAGCGCAGGTTGCTGCGCGAGTTGAAGCCGCGGTGGCAGATGACACAGCGCATGCGGCCCGCGGTGCCCGCCGCCGAGTCCGCGGGGTGGAAGTCCTCTGGCCGCGCGGCCGGGGTCCGGGGGGCAGGCGGGGAGGAGGGGTGGGGGGGAGAGAGAGCAGCCTCGTTACGACCCGCGCCGCTGCGACCCGGCGCCCGCGCATCCCCCGCCACGCGCGCGCACTCCTTCGGGGGCCCAGCCCGCCTCGGATCGACCTGGGTGGCCGCGGGGGTCCGGAGCAGCCTGGTTGGCGGGACGAGAGGGGCCTCAGGGAACCTGGTTTGGGGTCAAATAGGAGTTGGATCCAGGGTGCTGAGCCCTCCGGGACTTAGTGACTTTGCCTCCAAAACCTCAACGTTCTCATCTGTAAAATGGGGACTTAGGACGACCTCATGGGGCTATGCACAACTTGAGATGCACAAAAGGCTGCACTTTGCCTCCCTTCGGCTGTCTATGGGAAGTATGTGGCTCAGAGTAGCCTTCTATAAATGACAGTCTTCCATAAAAGGCTCCTTCCCCCACCAAAAATACCATTCATCCCACAGATATTTACGGGGTGCCTGTTATGTGCCAGGGAACTGCGCCTCACTTCTCTCATTGCTGAGAGGGAAAGGAATAATAGCCTCGCCCCCTGAAGCCTGCTGTAAGGATCAGAGAAATTGGGGTTTGTAGAACATTAGCAGCAGGGCAGGGGCCTGGGTAAGTAGTAGCTCGGGAGCCTCGGGTCTGTCCTCGCAAAATACGGATGACCGCATTTCACCAGGGCTTTGGATGGACCCAAGCAGGATGATAAAAGGTTCATTAGCTCGGTACGTGGCATGAATTAGGTCCTGTGCACGCGGTCCCTACCACGATGGCCAGTGTCCACCACAACATAGCAGGCAAGGCACACTGGGCCCCGCCTTCATCCTACATGTTTTCCCCAAGCAGCGCCACCAGGCCCACACCAGGGGCGGAGGGCAATGTACACGGTCAGAGCTGGAGGGCACGCTGAAGATCATCCCGCCCAACAGCTTGCCTCTACAGATGGAGAAACTGAGGCAAGCCCATGCAGCAGAACTGGATCTCCGCCCAGGCTCCCACTGCCGGCCCCTTGTTCTTTCTGCTACACTCTCTGCCTCTCTGGTGTCTCCCCACCGAACGTGCAGCCACATCATTTATTTTGTCCAGAAACCACATTGTGGCTCATTTGGGGACTATGGTGACAGCTCCGGGGACGTCGGCCTGCTTGAGCCTGTAGTCTCATGGGCCCGGTACTGCTGGAGACGGAACCAGGGTCCCCGGAGGCCAGGAACCTCCCTGCCACAAACACGTGTGCACACACGCACGCACGCACACTCTCATTCGGGGTTCATCGTGGCCTCATGGAGACTACCTACCATGCTTGTTCTTTTTCTGCTCCTCCTCCAGCCCGGGCACACCAGGGATCCCCAGGAACGTGTTGTGTGAGTTTCCATACCACACCAGCAGCTCCTGGTCAGGAGGGATCATCTACCGGGAAGAAAGCAAGATGAGGTTAGAGAGACAGCGGTCCCAGGGGTGAGAGCCGGGGAGTCTGCACATCCCCCTGCCCCCCAGCAGCCTGGAGGCAGCCGTCCTGTGCCGGCCCTGGAGATGTGGATCCAGGGTCAGCCCTGAGAAAGCCACATGAGGCGCCCCCAGCGAGCTGCACAAACACAGAAGGCCCTGGGATGCCCAGTCTGCCCCTGTGCTTTCCTCTCCCAGCCCAGGTTTTCTCCCCATCCCTGTCCTGGCTCTGCTCCTGGGAACAGAGCTGCTGCCCAGCCCCGTGAGAGCTCCCAAACGGATAGCCATGGAACAGACCCTTGAAGCAAGCAGAAGTTCCGGAAGAAGCTAAGCCAGACAACTTTTCGTTTCTTACTGAGGGGAACCAGAGTCAGCCAGCCCTCGGGGCTGCGGTGCTGGGCCAGACTTTCCTAAGGAGAGTGGGCTGCGGGGCACCCCATGGGACTTGGTTGCATCTTGTCTGAAAATGTTCTGGAAACACCACTCATCCAAACCGCTCACATGTACTTCCATCCCTGTCAGTCTCTGTGTGACTCCTTGCACACCGCAGGTGCCAAAAAAAGAAGCCTTCAGATGAGAAATATCCCCACCTTGGGATATACTGGGGCCCACAGACCGGCAAAATCCATTTCTATGGGAGAGAACTTCACAAATGATGACAGGGCCGCTCCTGGGGGGTGGGGAGGGGACCTGCCCCAGGGGAAGGGTGGAGGCCCTTGGCAGTCCAGGGAGGCTGTGGAAGGCCTGACGTGGTGCTGACCATAAACCCCACGCCCCAGGACACCCCAAAGGGCCCTCCAGGCCATGGGTGAAAGCCAGTTACCCCCTCCCAATCAGGGAACCTTTAGGCCCCAGCCAACTAAGACAGATGAGAGAGATGGGGTGCCTGGCTTGCAGTCTGTGGAGCACGCAACTCGTGATCTCAGGGTTGTGAGTTCGAGTCCCACATTGGATGTAGAGATTCAGAGCTCAGAGCTTGCAGACCCCCACCACGTGCAGAACCCTCCGGCCGCCACAGCTTCCTTCCTCGGGTCAGAGCCCGGACGACCCTCAGACCCGCCAGCTCTGCTCGACCCTGAGCAGACAGCAGTGGGAGGGGCAAGTGTGCGGGACTCCCGCACCGCACCCTCCTAAGACTCGGCCTGGGGTCACCAGGTCCCTTCCCAACAGCTCCTCCCAACCCCCGCCCATGGGGCATCTCATCCCGCCCTCAGGGTCAGTGAGTGCATACCAGCTCGGACACACAGGGTTCGAATACGGAAGAAACAAGTGCAGCCCCCGAAACCCAGGAAAATTAAGTGATGCCACAAGGAAAGCAGGCAGACTAGAATCTGGCCCCCTGGGGACAGTGCTCAAGGTCATTCACAGTCGTGGCCTCTGTCCCAGAAGTCAGCCGAACAGAGGTGGAGGCCCTGATGGAAAGGGGACGGAGGGGACAGAGGCGTGTGAGCCCCCTAGACAAGAGGAGAATGGAACTAAAAAAAATGATCAGCTGCCTGTGAAGAAGACGGCTCTCTGAGTGACGAAGGTGCAGATGGGCCCCACCATCGGGTCCCCGCGTGACCGTAGGCCAGCGCCTGGCCTCTCTAAGCTTGTCTCCTCAAATGAGGGGGCGGGGGAACATGACCCCTGAGGTCCCCCAACTCTGACACTCTGATTGTAAGTCACCCCGACACTGTCCCGACGCCCAGCTTCCATTTTCAGAATCGCGGTTCTAAAACAATAAAACAACCAGCTCCCGACCAGACTGAACAGGAGACCCTGCCGCAGAGGGTTCTGGCTCAGGACCCGGAGCCACGCTGTCAGGGGCCACCTGGGCTCCCCGCTGCCGAGCGTGAGACCTCGGGCAGCTTGCCTTCCGTCGCCGGGCCTCAGTTTCCCTGACTGTAAAACGGGCAGCACCATTGCTCCGGCCTCACGAGGTCAGGGCTCAGCGGAGTCCCGCACACAAAGCTTTGTAAGGTGGATGGACAGGGGGCGCTTGTCATAATTTCCCCGGAGCCCACCAGCCTCTTGGGAAGCTGGCAGTGCTCCGTGGAGCCTCAGGTCCCAAAGTGCTCCCCACAGGCGCCGCAGTGTGGCACGGGGCCGCTGGCACAGTTAGAGCCCGGGGTGACTGGTGGCTTTGCCTTCGGTGACCCGATGAGAGCACAGGCTGGGGCCGAGTGCTCCAAACACAGGAGCCCCCCATCAGGCCACAGCCTCGGGCTGGGCCGGGGCGGGCGCACCACCAGGGAGAGCGCTGACGCGCACGGAAAGTCCAGTAAGTCCCCAGCGGCTGTCGCCCTGATCTGCGTCTCCTCCTCCAGACTCTCGGCTAGAAATCAACTAGGTCAACACCAGCCTTTCATTGTAATTGACAGTAGCAAGTGTTATTAAATATAAAATAAATGCAACAACAACAATGGTGAGGAACCCAGGGCGCCTGGGGGGCTCCGTCGGTTCAGCGTCCGACTTCGGCTCAGGTCATGATCTCACAGTCTGTGAGTTCGAGCCCCGCATCAGGCTCTGCGCTGACAGCTCCGAGCCTGGAGCCTGCTTCCGATTCCGTGTCTCCCTCTCTCTCTGACCCTCCCCTGCTCGCCCTCTGTCTCTCTCTCTCTCAAAAATAAAATAAAGAACTCAAAAAAAAATTTTTTTTTAAACAAAACAAAACAATGGTAAGGAACCAGAAGCCAAGAGCGTCTGGGATTGCACACATTCCAAGTATTATTATTACAAATGGTTGTTCGGAATATTATTTTTAAAAATTCTTTTTAAGCTTATTTATTTACTTTGAGAGTGAGCACAAGCAGGGGAGGAGGGGAGAGAAGAAGAGACAGAATCACGAGCAGGCTCCGCACCAACAGCGCACAGACCCTTGAACTCACGACCCGTGAGATCACAGCCTGAGCCGAAATCTAGACTCGACCCGTAAGGGACTCAGCCACCCAGGGGCCCCAGGAACATGATTTTTTAAATAAGAGCTTCCATATTGACTTTAAATATAGAGCGAGTCGCGTATTTACTAACCCGTTTTTTAAATGCACTACAACTCATTTTACGAGTTACTGTAAGAAATGAAAAACCACGGTGCAGACACATTGACACAGACACGTGAACACACGAAGGGGGGTGTGATGAAAGGTAAGGCTCTCTCCCGCCCTGGACGTCCAGCCTCCGTGGCCAGTTTTCGATGCATCTTTTCCAGAGAAGGGTTTGTCGTTTTGAGACCATTAAGATATGCTGACTTAAGGCTCATGAGCAGAAGAGTGATTTGTTTTCTACACGAGATATCGGATTAAAAAAAAAAAAAACAATGAGCAAATATTACTTTCATGCTGTATATACATAAAAGAAAGGAAATCTCTGAGGAAGAATCTACTGGAATTGAGAAAGACACATCTCGCCGGACGTGGAGAGGCCGGCCGCGCTGGGGAGGGTCGGAAGTGGAGGGTCTCAGCCCTTGGCCGAGCTCTGGGAAGCCCGCCGCAGCACCCGACCAGGACGTCTGGTCCCTGCTTGCTCACTGGCACCCCTCATTCAGGAACCCCAGAGATGGAGACCAGGAGGCCCTCGGGACCTGCCCTGTAGCCCCTCCCTGACATCCTGGCACCATTGTCCACAGGCTCCCAGGGTCCTGACAGCTGACTGCCTAGGAGCAAGGACCCGCCACGGTCCCCTTCATGTCCCCCAGTCCTCCCGTGGTGTTGTAGGGCCGACACTCTGGGGTGGCCCCGCCGGGACTCTCCACCGGAGCCTGGAGAACCAGAATCATCTCTCTATTCACTTTTCTGGACACTAGGGCCTGGCTCAGGACATGACACACTGAGTCCGGTACCGGAAGATCTACATTGCCAAGATTCCGGGGGAATATCAGGGCCAGAGTCTTTCCTTGACAAACTACATCATCTCTCCACTCATGTTTCCTAATTTTTATTTTATTTTTATTTTAGAGAGAGAGAGAGATTGCACAAGTAGAGGGGAGGGGCAGAGAGAGAGAATCTTAAGCAGGCTGCATACTTAGCACGGAACCTGACACAGGGCTCGATCCCCAGGCCCTGGGGCCACGACCTGAGCCAAATTACAAGTCCGATACTCAGCGACTGAGCCCCGCAGGTGCCCCTCTCAACTTGTGCTTCTTCAGCTTCCCTCTCAGCCCAGAAGTTTTGTTCTACCCCATTTGTGAAGTTTTATTATAAATAGAAACTGATCAGGTCTGGGGTTGTTTTCCTAATAAAAATGTGTGTCACACTATTGAACATGCTCCCAGGAGGCTCTCTGAGGCCCTTCCTTTCCCCCGGCGGTGCAGAAGCCCTAGTCTAGAAGGATCTTGGTGTCATCTGGACGAATATCAACTTCCGCTGCGCCCCAGATGTCCCGATACACCAAGAAACAGCGTTCCAGCAGACACAGACGGGCTGGGAGGCCGCACGACGTGGTGACCAACAGCTTTGCTCCGGAGAGTCCGACAGGCCTAGATTCAGCCACAGCTTGCCAACCGCCTGTGAGCTCCCTGAACTGTAGGTTTGTCATCATTAAAATGGGGACAGTAAGGGGCGCCTGGGCGGCTCAGTCAGTCAAACATCCGACTCTTGGTTTTGGTTCAGGTCATGATCTCACAATTCGTGGGTTTGAGCCCTGCATCGGACTCTGCGCTGGCAGCCCGGAGCCTGCTTGGGCTTCTCGGTCTCCCTCTCTCTCTGCCCCACCTCTGCTCATACTATCACTGTCTCTCTCAGAATAAATAAATAAACCTTAAAAAATAACAATAATAAAATGGGGACAGTGATAAGTATCTCATAGAGCAGAAAGGTCTGGATTCTTTTTATTTATTTATTTATTTTAAATTTATTTTTGAGAGGGAGAGAAACAGTGTGAGCAGGGGAGGGTCAGAGAGAGAGGGAGACAGAATCGGAAGACAGGTTCCGGGCTCTGAGCTGTCAGCACAGAGCCCGACAGGGGACTCGAACGCACGGACCGTGAGATCATGACCTGAGCTGAAGTCAGACGCTGAACTGACCGAGCCCCCAAGGCGTCCCGAAAGATCTTAATTCTTAAAAGGTTGCTTCGACCCTTAGCACGGTGCTGGCATGTGGGGAATGCTCCACGGATGGTGGCGTTATTACTGATGCTTATTATTAATAATCAGAGTATTAATAATCAGAGTGTCATCGCCGATGAGCAATGTCAAAAGCAAAGAGCTTCTCCTCGCAAAGCCGAGGAAAGCAGGCGTGGGGCTCCGGGCTGCAGGGTAAACCGCTCGAGTCTGGGAAACGAGCAAGAAAGCAGGAGGGAAAAGCCCACACGTAGGGCACAGTCATCTGCCAGGACGTCAGGCGGGGAAAGACGGGGAGTTTTCTGGCCCCAAATCCAAAGCTCTCATAACCTACTGCCAAATCCTTTCCTTGCGCTGAGCTTTGGCGGCAAAGGTCTTGCTTCCTGGGGTCGCTGGTTTTGTTTTCCTGGGAGAGCGAGGTCCCATGTGCCCCTTTCGACCCAGCCCCCATCACCTGCAGAAAGACGTACTCGTTCGACCCAGAATGCTCACTTGTTGTGGGCTCGGCACTTTCTAGAAACGTCATTTCAGGCGCCTCACGTTACAGTAAATGCTTCTGTGGCAGAATCGAGGAGAGTGGCCCAGGAATGGCAGCCAGATGCCACGCCCGCCCGGGGGCTCTCCGCCGACCGGCCGGCTTTGAGACCCCAGCTCCGTTTGGAGGGCTATTATTTTGTATTTGTGGAAATTCTGAGGGCAGCCGCCGTGTATTCTGCTTATTGATTAAAGATGTTCCTTCCCATTTTGGGGGGCAAGTAATGGGTTACTGTCACAGAAGATAAGGAGCAGTTCTGAAATGACAGTAAGATTAAGAGAACGGATCATGGCAAGGGCCCGTCTCCGTGGCTAACTCAGGCACACGCTCGTAACAAAGGGCCCGCCTATCCCAGAGGCTTCGGGGAGGTGGCCTGGGGAGCCGCAATTTCTTCCGGTGGAGCCTAGAAGGGCCAGGGAGCCCCGGCCTCTGCCCTGCGGCAAGGTGCCTGGGTGTGACCACACGGCAGGTCCCCTAAGTAGAATCTGACGTTGCCACACAAAGGCGAGGAGACTGCCATCACGAGGAAGGTGCCCCGCTTCACTTAAAAGTAAAACGAGGGGCGTCTGGGCGACTCAGTCGGCTCCGGTCATGATCTCACGGCTCGTGTGTTCGAGCCCCGAGTCCACCTCTGTGGGCTGATAGCTCGGGGAGCCTGGAGCCTGCTTCAGACTCCGTGTCTCCCTCTTTTTCTTTGTCCCTCCCCTGCTTGTGCGCTCCAGTGCTCTCTCTCTCTCTCTCTCTCTCTCAAAAATAAACATTTTTTTAAAGTAAAGTGATATGTCGTGTTTCCTTGTCCCTCACCCGAGCAGTCCCTTCCTTGTAGGCTCGTCACTGGGCGAACGTTAACGGCAAATCCGTGGTGTCCGGCTCACAGTGTCCTCTGTGATAGGATTTCCTTTTCCTGATAGTCTTTACACCTCACATCCTGATAAAATGCAGATTTTTAAAAATTTTATAAATTCAGGGGCACCTGGGTGGCTCAGTCAGTTAAGCGCCCGGCTTCCGCTCAGGTCACGGTTCGTGGGTTTGAGCCCCATGTCGGACTCTGTGCTGACAGCTCAGAGTCTGGAACCTGCTTCAGATTCTGTGTCTCCCTCTCTCTGACCCTCCCCTGCTTGCACCGTCTCTCTCTGTCTCTCAAAAACTAAAATTAAAAAAAAAAAACATAAAAAAATAAAATAAAATCTTATAAATTCAGACCCTCCCTGGAGACACTCTTCAGCCACTTTGCCCTCTGACTCTGGATTTCTGTAGAAATTTCTATTGATATCTCCTGACTCCATTGAGCCCTCAGCCAGGGTGACCTGCACAGGGAGACGAGGCCGAGACCCCTGAGTCTGCCCCAGCCGGGAGTCCCTCGGGCCATGTCGTGTAAGCGTTCCTACCGTCTCTCATGCACACGCGCGTGTGCATCTGTGTGTGCGCAGGAGGAAAGGAAAGGGTGTGTGCCCCCACTCTCGTCTGCACCGGGATGGCCAGGAATCGGTGCGTGAGTGTGAGAATGTGTGAGCGAGGCTGGGGGGCGGAGGGGTGAAGATCCCGGGAGGGTGCTCTCCGCTGGAAGTGAGGTTCAGCCACACCCGAGGCCGATTCAAGGAGTGGGGGGGACAGTCCTCGGTCCCACAGGGTGGTGGCCCAGCCTGGTGGTCACAGCAGCCACCTCTGGCCCGGGTCTGGCCCACCTTTGGTCCTACCTTCACACAGCCCCACGCTGCTCCCCCTCACTTGAACCCCAGTCCAGAAACTGTACCTTTCTTCACCTTTTGCTTCCTGGTCCCCCCAGGGCCCACCCCTCAGCTGGGACCCACTCCCTGGCCACGTCAGCGCCCAGGCAGAGACCATTCTGTTGTCATCCCTGGGAGATTTCCTGGAGCCTCGTTATGGAGGGTCAACTAACTGGACCCCGGTCCAGAAGCCGCTAGGCCCCAGTGCCCCTCGGGCCTTGGAAAGATTTAGGGCTCTGAGTCCCAGGGAGAAAATGGACGACAGAGAAATCGTTCTCTGGCCTTGGGGGACCTCCTTCGGACTCCTCCAAAACTCAATCAAGCCCAGCCCCACCCTAAGGGACACTGCCCCCCTCCACTACCAGAGGGCAAGAATGAGGTCCAGACAAGTGTGGGGGGAACATCCCCGCACCCCCCCCCCGAACACTTGCCACCAACCTGCCATGGGCAAGGAGGCCAGCTTGTTCTGCTCTGGGGCCAGATGGTAAGCAAATTTCCTGCCAAGGGGCGCTGTCCAGGGAGGGTCCCGACAGCATGGCCGCCGTGGTGGCCACCATTTGACCTGCATTGCGCCGTCAGCCCCTCCCCGAACATGGCGAGCTTTTCTGCCTCCGTTCCAGCATTTCCCTACTGGGGGAACACCTCCTTTTCCCAACCTCCTGAACCTTCCCACGACCTGGGCCCGGCTTAGCGACCCCCGACCATGGGATGCCGTATTTCTGTGTCTGCTGTCTCTCCCTTCCTCTCGCCTCCGAGAAGCTCCACCCCGCACGGGCATTCGCGCTGACATCGCCCCAGAAGGCCCAGGAAGAGCTCCCAAGGCCAGCTGCCACCAGGTGAGACCTAGCTTCCATGTCTGTAAACCGCGGGGCATCGCGGAACCCTCGCTCCTGGATTAAACGCACAAGGATTATAAACCACGACGCGCACACAGAGTCTAGGGGAAGCCTTCCACGGCAGGAGACCGATATATGAGAGCTGAGACCGGAGTCGTGATCCACATGTCACGAGCATCGGAGCGAGCAGGACACGGAGCTAAAACGCCGCAGACACAAAGCCCTCCCTCCATCCAGATGCTTTCCCCAGGCTGCCTTCCCGCATCTCGCTCTCTGTATCTCTTGACTCCCGAACCCCCCCCCCCAAGCAGCTATCCAAGGACCTCACCGCCGAGGTGCTCAGGACATCCACCGAGGCACAAAGTCAAAAGTTCTGTCCTTTCTGATCTACAGCAGACATCCTGCCGTGAAGTTCATGTTCCCAGAGGCCATGACCCGACAGCCTGGGCGGGGCCGGCGGGGCCAACCCCAGGCTCCTGCATCCCCTGCGGTCCCTGGACTCGGCTGCCAGCACCCCTTCTCCAGGCCGCCCCGCTGCTTCCTTACACAACAGGGCACACGCTCACCTCAATGGCCTTGTAGAAGATGCTGGTGCCGATCTGGACGACCTCCAGGTTCTGCTCCTGCTCGTTACGGGCGCACTTGATGTAGGTCATCCAGCTCCGGTGGTCCTCCTGGCTGGCGTCGATGAAATAGCGCACTGTGCCATCTTCATTGAACACCTGCACGCGGGGGAAACGAGGGGCCGCGTGAGGCAGGCTGTGCCGCAGGCGCCACCAGGCCCGGCGCGTCCACACTCTCTCTCTGTCCTCACAACAGCCCCAGGAAGGGGAAGCGGCCTGTATCTCACTTTTCCAGCTGGGAAAAGGGAGGCTCAGAGCAGTGCGGTGACTTGCCGGAGGCCAGGCAGCTAGAAGTGACCAACAGGGAGTCGGTCTCCAGGCCCCCCGCGGGCCCCTGCTGCCATCTCCGGAAGAGAAGGGTCTCCAAGGGATCACTGACGGGACAAAATGGTATCCAGCTAACTCTCTGCGGCTGTAGAGGTTCCCCCAAAGCAGCAACGAGCACCAGCCAGGACCTCAGAGGGGCCACAGGAGACTGGAGAGGGAAGGCTGGCTCACGGTGGCACCCTGGCCTGGCCTAACCCCCCATGACGGGGGCTGTCAAGGACACTCAGAGATCCAGCTGGACCCCACCCTCCTAACCCAGCAACAAATGGAACAGGTAACTACTGGCTTCCAGGGAGGGAGGAGGTGAGGTCCCGAGAGGCGTCTGGACCACAGCCCTGTTCCCTTCCTCCGGCTCCTGCGACCAAATGACCAGACACAGGAGCTCCTCCAGGGACGGTGAGGTGGGGGCTGTGGGGTGGATCCATGGAGGGAGGAGAACTGAGACGGGGGAGAGGGTGCCCCAGCCTGGCCAGAGCCCCAGGAGGAGGAAGTGTTTGGGGAGTGACTTTGTCCACAGGGGCGCCCTCCCTGGCATCGGGCACTGTCGGAATAGAGAAGGCTCAGAGGGCCTGGGAGGGACGGCAGCCTCTCTGAGCTTCAGTTTCCTTCTGTAAAATGGGGACAATAATTCCAAGGGCTGCTGAGATAACCTGGTGGGATGTGGGCCCCTGACCCGGAAAGCTGGCCCAACCCCAGCTCCTCCTTCATCATTTCCAGGTGCCATTTATTCTGCCTGCCTATGCTGAGAAGCCCTTTCCTAGGAAGAACCTTACAGCCCATGCTGGCCACCCTCACACCCAGGCCGGGGTGGCCATGACGGTGTTTTCTCCTTGCAGATTCCTCAGGGCGGAAAAGCATACGGTGGCTGGGAGGCAGCTCCAGGGTTCGCTTCCCAGCGGGTCGGCAAAACCCTGGGCAAGCGCTCGGCCTCTCCGGGTCTCAGCGCCCTCCTTTGTGAGTTAAGGCCAGCAACAATTCGGGGGAGGGGGAGGCTGGCCGGAGGACAGAGGGTCAGATTTTCCAAGCAAAGGCCTTCCCCGGAATGATCTGGGGAGGCACCTCCAGGCATAGAGGGGCAGGACCTGGCTTCCGGGAACACTGGGCCCCGACAGGGACCGAGTGGACCGAGTGGCGGCCGCCCGACCCCAGGACCCCTCCCGGGGACCCCCACCCCCCAGCTCGAACCTACCTCCCACATGAGGTTGTTGTTTTTACAGATGTCCACGTGCTCCGGGGCGATGACTCGGCCAGTGAAGGGGCCCATCTCAGTGCCGGCCTTGATCCACGTCTTGGAGAAGATGCCGAGGCCCTCGCCGGGGATGGAACTCTGCGCGATGATCACCTCCACCGGCAGCACCAGGCTGGACAGCTTCTGCACCTCTGTGACCGTCGCCGGGGCAGGGGGACCCGGTCAGAGCCCGAGGCAGGAGAGGGCCGGCTCTTCCTCGCCAGGAACCCAGGCCGGTCCTGCCTGGCCAGACCAACCCAAGACCCGCCCCATAATGACTCCGCAGAAGTCACAGGGGAGCATGCGGGTGGCCGAGGAGGGGAGGACCGCAGGGTGGAGTCTCCTCCATTGGCAACCCGGGGACCCTCTGCGCCTTCGAAAGCAAAAGGTGGTTCGGAGCTCATTTCTAGGGATTTTTTGGGGAGGGGAGTCTCTCCACTAACTCTCAAAGCATCCACAGCCTCCCTGCCCTCCACCCTGGAGTTTAGGAACTATTGTGCCCACCGCAGCGCGTGGGTTTACAAATGGGTAAACCGAGGCCAGCTCCC
The DNA here is from genome assembly GCA_004023785.1 of Mungos mungo. Lineage (NCBI taxonomy): Eukaryota > Metazoa > Chordata > Mammalia > Carnivora > Herpestidae > Mungos > Mungos mungo. The sequence continues at coordinate 89,656 of PISW01004222.1, read as the reverse complement.
AGGAGGAGGTGGTAAGCCTGGCCGAGACAGCCCTTCGGCCCCGGGCTCAGCACTCGCTGCGCCTCCCGGCACCGAACACAGGGCGCTGTTGAAGGACCCCGGACGCGGCCAGGAGCTCTCGCTCTTTTCGGGGCGCGGAAGGCCCTGCACCTCGGGGCGGACTGGCAACCGCACGCTGGAAAGAGACCGCAGGCTGCGGGAGGCGGCGGAAGGTCCAACGAAACCCAGGCTGCGGCGGCCGCGCTGCTGCGTGTGCCCCGGGGGCCCGCCGGGGTCCCCCTCCGCGCCGGGGATCCGGGGTGCCCGAAAGGGCGGCGCCGGGATCCAGGCGAGCTCTGAAGTCGCCCCTCTGGGCGGGAAAGAGCCGGGAGGCCCCCAGCCCCCGGGAGGGAGTCCCCCTGCCGGGCCGGCGGCCGGAGTGGGGGCGGCCGGGCGCACAGGGGCGGCCTCCGTGTCTTACAAGGTTCCCCTCTAAGCTATCTGGGAAAATAGCCGGCGAGCGGGCCGGCTGAAAGGGGGGGTTAAACGGTGTCCATTGCGGCTCGGCCGGCAATTTGTCACGCTGTTAAAGTGATAGCATTCATTCGGCTCCATTCGAAAGAAATTGCTAATTCTAAATTCATTAGCCCGGGAAGAATGCTGTAGCAGTAAATTGTAGCTCAATGCGGAGGGGACTTGTTTAAAAGGGGCCGAGGAATTCCCCTTACAAAGAGGGGGGATTAGATGGTTGACATAGCGTGAATGGAAGTGGAATTAGTCTGCACGGTAAATTAAGAGAGGAACAGAAATCCTAACGGGGGAAGAGAGGGCGCCGCGCAGAGATGCCAGCGCCGGGAAGATATTGTTCGCGGGTTGATGAATGAGGAATAAGAACTTGAGACATCTTAAAGAAAAGAAACTTTTCTCGCTCTCTCTTTCTCTCCCTCGCTCCCTCCGCGGCTTTCTCTCCCGACCGCCCGCCCTCCGCCCCCTCCCCAGCCCCCCTGCCTTTTAAAGTTCTCGGTTTAAGTGGGAACTTTCGCGGGTCAAGCCCAAGTTAACTAAATGAATTTTAAACCCCTTCTTTATGAGTCAACTGCTATTACACGCCTAAGAAGGCTTTAAATGCCGGGAACCCGCCGGCTCAAAGGGGTGAGGGGCGGGCGGGCGGGGGGGGGGGGCGCGCCGGGCCCCGCAGCCTCGACGCGGCGATCGCTTCGCCGCCGCCGAGCCGCGCTTCCCGCCCCGCCCCGGCTTCGCTGCTCGCGCCCCCGGCTCGGCTTCGGGGAAACTGAGGCCCGCGGAGCACCTGCGGCGCCCCCGGTCCCGGCCGCGCCCCGGGCGTCGCCAGGCGGAGCCTCGGCGGCCGCCGGGAGGACGGGACTCGGACTCACCGCCGGAGAAGGACTGCGCCAGGACCTCGGCGGTGAAGGCCGTCTTGGGGCTGGCCTGGTGGCTCTTGTCCTCCAAGAGCTGCTCGCCCAGCACGTTGCGCCAGCGGCCGTACAGGAAGCTGTGCAGGATGTCGGAGGTGATGACCTCGGCCAGCGCCAGCCCCGGCGCCTTCAGCCCGGTCTTGAGCACCAGGGCCTCGGCCGGGAGCACGGAGCCCATCATGGGCGGCCCGGGGCTCGCGGGCGACGGGGACGGACGGCCGGGCGGGGAGCGAGAGAGGAGGGCTGTGCCGGAGGAGAAGGAAGAGGAGCAGCGGGAGGACGAGGACGGGGAGGACGAGGAGGAGGAGGGGGAGGACGCAGGAGGGAGAGGAGGCGAGGCGGGCTGGGAGGAGAGGGGACGAGGGGGAGCGAGGCGGAGAGGGAGACGGAGAGAAATGCGCAGAGATGGCAGAGGCGGCGCCGGGGGCTGGAGAGACGGGGTGGAGGCGGAGGTGGGCGCGGGGGGTGCGGGGTGGGTGGGAGGCGGGTGGCTGCCGGGAAGCGGCGGCGAGGGGCTCTCGGACGCGCGCCCGCCTCTCGCACACCCGGCCCGGACGGTCTTCCCCTTGGCAAGATCTCAGCGCCTTTATAGGAGCCGCAGTGACCCTCCTAATTGGTTATTAATGACCCCCTGACGTCGGACAGACTTGTCGTACCCGGCCGGGCCGAGGAGCCCTCGCCGCGACAGCTCAAGGGGCGGGGGCGCGCAGGCCGCTCCGAATTGTCCCTCTCCGCTCCTCTCCGCTCTCTCCCCCCTCCCCTCCTCTTCCTCCTCCTCCTCCTCCTCTCTCCCCGTGGGAAGCGCGGGGCTGGGAGGGAGGCTCAGCCCGCGGCGAGGAGAGGAGGGGACCGAGCAGGGGAGGGGGCGCCGACAGGCTCGCTCGGACTCCGGGGACCGGACTGGGCCGGAGGGGACGCCCGGGCTCGGGCCCCGCGCTCACCCACTCGTCCCGGGCCGGCTCTGCGCCGCTCCTCCCGGCCCGGCGGGCCCTGCCTCCCCTCCCCCTCCGCTCGCAGGCCCTCCCGGCCCGGCCCGGGGTCTCCGGAGCGCCGAGCCCGGGACCGCAGGCCGCGCTGATCGCCCGCTGCAGACGGCGCTGCCGGAGCGGGCGCTTCGCCTCAAACGGGCCGCTCCTACCGCCCTGCTCGCTGCTCGCAAGCCGAGTGTGACATTTCCCTGGCGGAAAGGGCTGCGCTGCCCGCAACGGCGTCGTGGGCGACCGGTTCCCGCCTCTCGGGGGGCTAGGGACGGAAATCTCTAGCCGCGGGGTGTCCAGAGTAGGCTTTGCTGCTGAACACGGGGGGAGGGGGGGCTGAACGGGGTCCCCGACAGTGAGTGGGAGCAGCCGGGCTCCAAAGCGAATGTTCTCCGAAACTGCTGGCAGCCCCAGGCGAGGTGGCGGTGCGCGCGGGGCTGGAGGCTCCCGCCTCCCAGGGCCTTCGCGCAGCTGCGACCTAGGGAAGCTCGCAGCCTTCCGCACTCCTTCCTGCTGGCCTCCTGGTTCTCGTTCTTTCTCTTCTGGCCTCCCTCATCTCTCCCTTCCTCCCTACTGCGTCCCTCCCCCATCCCACCAGGATGGCTTCTGCGCTGAGGTTCCGAAGCACTCGCGGTGCCAGCACGGTGTCGCTCGGTCTCTGTCCGGAGACAAGGAGCTGCTGAGCCTAGGAGGGAAGGCCACGGCTTCCTGCAGGCTTTGCCGACTTCTGGGGTCAGCGTCAAGCCCCGACTCCAGCCCCAGACTCGGGAGGGGCATCATAGGGCCACCTCCCTCCCTTCCTGCAATTTCAGATTCCTTTAACAGAGCCGAGTTTTCTGGACCCTCGGGCCGTGGTTCGGGCTCCCGGGTTGGCTGGAAGGATGGGACTCTCCAGGTTTTCTCCGCAGCACCGGGGATTTGCACGGAAGGTGGGAGACCTGGCTTCCCCGTAAGGAGTTCACTGTCCTCACAACCCCTTGGCAAAGAACTCCTTCCACCCCGGGGTCTTGGCCTTTGCTAAACCATCCTCACACCTGGCCGCCGGCCCAGGGCCGGCCAGTGGTCTCCGGCATCCCGGCGTCAGCATCCGGGCGTAGGGTAAGGAAGGCGGCAACCGTGGGCCTTCAGACCCAGAGCCCGGGTGCGCCTGGAGGCTGATGCCCAGAGGAGGCTGCACCGGGCAGAAGGCGCGACCGTCGGGCCTGGTGCCAGCAGAGGGCAGCGCTGCCGAGAAGCGAGCGCAGCTCGCGGGCTAGATAGGGTCCCGGAACCCCCAGTCCCTTCCAGATGCCGCCGGCGGGTCACACTGGCTCAGGCTTGAACCGAGGGTTCCGCCGGAGGGGGCCGACGGAGTCCGAGCATGGGTGCCTCACCCACGCCTGGACCTTAGCTTCTACGAAGATTTGGTAGAGGGGAAAATGTGCCGGGGCGTAGGAGACGACGTCGGGGAGCGCCACCCGGAGATGAACGGAGGATGAGGGCTGCTCTCCGTCCTTGGGACGGCCCTTCTCTCCGGGCCTCAGTGTCCCTGTCTGCGCAAAGATTTAGGTTCGACTTTGTGAACTGAGGTTTCTTCCCACCTTGTCCCGTTTTGGGTCAGGCCACTTTCCTCTGAAAGCCCTCAGGATTTTTGCCAATTCCCGCGCCACACCCCAGAGAAAAGCCCGCGGGTCTGTGCGCACCTCCAACCACGGGCGCAGCCTTTGGGACCTGGACCCCAGCTCCGGGTCGGAAGGTGAAAGGATCGAAGGTTCGGACGGCGGCTAGGGAACCCGATCCCCTTCCCCAGGACCCGAAAACCCGGGAAGCGGAGCCCGGGGCTGCCTCCCCGCTCGCGCGCCCGCCGGCCCCGCGCTCAGATTCTGTGCTTCTGATCCAGCCGCCGACCCACCTGAACCGCGCGCCCCAGGGAAAGGGGACCCATCGGGAGCGCCCCAGAGTCAGGGCCCGTTGGAATTGGGGGGCAAGGCCCGTGCACTGAGATAGCAAGGGAAGACCCTGCACGGTCCGGAGTTTCTCCGCGGATGAACCGCGTCGTTTTCCGCGGGGCCCAGGCGAGGAGTGTGTCGGCGCCGGAGCCCCCTGCCCGACCCCGGCCCGGCCCGAGCCCGCAGGCGCCGCCCTCCTCGCGCCTGCGGGCCGCCGTCCGAGAGCTGTTTAATATTCATGGGCGTTAATAGAGAGGCCCCCAGTATATCGGTCCATTGTGGGCGGCTCGTAGGGCTTGAATAGGCCCCGGCCTTCTTTCTTCGGCGCAGCTTCCCGAGGGGCCGGGCCAGGAGTGAATGGCCCCGCTTCCCGCCCCGCGCCCCCTCCCCCTGGCGGGGAGAACATCTTTATCCCCGCCGCCGCCGCCCCGGCCCCCGCTCACGCTCCCGGGCTCCGGGCGGAACGAATCAATCTTCCGCGGCTCTTCGGAGGTCACCCGCGTGGCCTGGGCGCCCCCTTCCCCCGGAGCCCACGGGAGTGGAGAGAGGGAGTGGCGGCAGGCCGGCGGACCCACGGACTGAGGGACACTGGGGGCGGGGGTGGCGGCAAAGGCAGGGGAGCCCCGCGAGGGGTGGCCCGCCCAGGGCCGGTGAAGAGGGACTCGGGGTCCCGCGGCCGCCCGAGACGGGCTCGTGTCTACCTGTTGCCCCGCACAGAGCGGAGCGTGGAGAGAACGGGGGCCACAGCCCGCGCCCCTCGCGAGGCACCGGCGCGCGCGCGCCCTCGGGGCCCGGCGGCAGCACCCCACCACCCCCCGGAGAGCCGGGACTCGGGGTGGGGGGCGGCCCAGGGCTCCCCCGACCCCGCGGCCCGGCCCGCAGGGCACTTTCGTTCTCGCCTCTGCGCCCCGGCACCGCTCGGGGGGCGCCCCGGTCCGGACTGCGCACCTCGGTGGGGCGTTCCGAGGGGAAGCCGGGTGCCCGGCCCCGCGCCCTCACTCCGCCGCCCGGACCCGGGCGCAGGGGGGGTGCTAGTCGGCCAGGCCGGGCGGAGCGCCCGGGCCCCCGCCCCTCCCGCCCCGCGGGCCCTCCGAGGCGCAGAAAGGAGCCCATTGTCCGCCGGGAAATACATTTTTGGGGGCCGAGTGAAAGCCCGTCTTTCTTTTGAACTTTAGAAGAAAGTCTGCCCTCGCCCCTCTGAGGGAGAGATTTGTCTTCCCTCCCGGGGGCCCCCGCGCGCCCCCTCCTCCCGAAACATCTGCCGGGGGAAAATCCACCCTGGAGGGCAGATCGCGCTCGCTCTAAGCCCCGCGAACTCATTAAAAAGATATTAGCGGCGGGGGCAGGTCCCGCGCAGGTATCGATCGGCCGGAATGAGCCCGAGGAAGAAAAGGCGAAGAATGCGGTCGCGCCGCGTCGCGACCCCCTACCCGGGTCCCCCGGCCCCCTGCGCCCCAGCCCCGCGGCGACGGTGGGGCCCCCGCGCGGTCCGCGCCTCCCGCCGCGGCTCGCCCCCTCCCCCCGGACTCCCCCTGCCTCCGCGTGCCCGGCGCCCCCACCCCTCCGCACGCGGGGTCCCGGCTCCACCCGCCCGCGCCGCCCCCTTCCCCGGCGCGCTCTCCTCTTCCGCCGGCGCTCCGGCCCCCTCGCCGGCTCCCTCCACCCATTTCTCTCCCGTGCTGAGCCTGTCATTCGGGTCCCAGTCCCGCCGTGGCCCGGGGGAATGCCTTCCTCTCGTGGGGCCCGCGGGTCCCCCGGCCCCGTTCCCGCGACCGGTTCAGGGCCCCAGCGCCCCCGTCGGCGCCTCCAAAGGCCCGACGGGCTGCGAGGCGGGGCGGCGGCGTGGGCCGCAGAAACGGCTTCGATGGACGTGACTCGGGCCGGGCCTGCGCGGGGCTGCCGGGCGGAGTGGCGGCCGCAGCGCCTTGAATAGGGAAGGCGCCCCCGCCCCCCTCAATCTAATTAGCCACCCCCACCCCCACCCCCCGCGGCCGGGGAGAGACAAAGGCGCCCCCCGGGGCGCCCAGGTCGCGCACTTCTGCGCCGAGCCGGCGTCCCGGCCGCCAGGTGACCGGCACGCGAGTCTCGCTGGGCTCGGAGGGCGGGACACCCCCCCTTCCCTGCGCCTCCCGGAACCCTCCGCACCCAACGCCCGCGCCCCTGGGCGCCCAGCCTGGAGGATGCCCGCACCCCAGTCCGAGTGACTATCGGTGCAGCGGGACCCAGGGGAGCGACACTCGGGAGTGAGGGCGAGCTACGACTCCAGGAGAGGCGCGGCGGCGCGGGAGATGGGCACAGACTTATGGAGGGAGGCAGCGAGGGACGGAGATGGAGGGAGACTGAGGCAAAGAGAGGCCGAGATGGAAGGATCCAGATCAAAGTTGAAGTCTGGGACGCGGAGACAGGTAGAGGTGAGAGGAAGCAGGGCAGGGATTCCAAAAGTGCGTCAGGCTTTTGAGAGCTAGAGAGATGGCCCAGAAACAGGGAGAGGAGGACGGGGCGGGGGGGGGGGGCGCTAGGGACAGAGACGCCCGCGGAAAGCAGGCCGGCAGGCCGGAGAGAAGGAGGCCGGCTTCGGAAGGTGGGAGACGGCCAGGTGCCCTCTGCAGGGCTGTCTCCAGGCCCTCCGGCCCGGACCCTCCACTCTGACCGCTTTGCCAGCTCCTGTGGGTCCTGGGACTGCCAGAAAGAACCACCCAGACCCCTCACACACTCTTCCTTTCCAGAGACCCTGCCCCCGGGGCACCCAGCCTGCCTGGCCTTCCTCCATTTCTCCGCTCCTGCCTCCCAGCTTTTGCACCTGCTAGCCCTCCACCTGGGATGCCCCCAGAGCAGAGAGGATGGGGCAGAGAATTATGCCTGAATGCTGCTGTCGCTCGCCCCCTGGGCTGCCACCCACAGCCTACCTGGCCTGGGGGAGCTCCCAAAGGCTCTGGTCATTCCTTTGCCCAAGAAATATTTATTGAGTGTCCACTGTGTGGCTGGCTCTGTTCAAAGCCCTGGGGCACCCAGGTGACCAGGGCAGACACAGTCCTCACTTTCTGGGACCAGCTTCGGGGGCCGGGGGGACACCATGGTGGTGGCCAGCCCAGTCTGGTGGCCCTGATGGCTCCGTCCAAGCGGCTTGGATCTCATCCATAAAGTGGGAACAATAACCCAGCTTGTCACAAAACCTGATGTGCCCGGTGAGGGGGCTCACTCCGAAGAGGTGCCTCTGGCTGTCATTCTTGTCACTGCTCCAAAGATCACTCAGCCCGACAAGTATGGGTCCTCTGGGACCATCAGGAGATGCCCCAGGACCTGGAGACCTGAGGACGGGAGTCCAATCCCGGCTCCAGCAGGGACTGGTCTGCGATTTCCACTCTCTGAACCTCAGTTTCTTCATCTGTAAAATGGGAATAGCAATGGAGGCTCCAGTGGGAGGGCTGTTCTGCGGAATAGAAGACATAACGCATGGAAAGGTCATGGGCTAGAAAATGTGCTTCACGTACAGAAAACGTTAGCAACCTCATGACGTTAAAAAGGAACACTAGGCCATGCTCGAAAATTTGGGAACTATGGAAGGACCGGGTGGGTCCCAAATATGGCCAAAGGGACACCGCAGAAGCAAAACCCTATGCATTTACTCTCACCGTTAAAATTCCCCCACCCTCCCCTGCTCCTGCCTCTCCCCTGCTCTCTGTCCAGAGTCTGACTTTGGGCAGTTGGAGAGGATGGACTCATTTGAAGACCAGTGAAATAAGTTGTAGTTCCAACCAAGGGGAAATGTACTGTTTCAGATATCCAGTAAGTCCCAAACTGTATTCATTCTGGAGGCTTCCGGACACTCCAGACTCTCAGGCCACCGCGTATTTATTTTCATTATGCAAATATATTTAATGCACACCAACCATGTGGCGGGCTGGACCCGGAGCGTGGGGCGGTGCGCAAAGCAAGATGTGCCCGGCACGTCAGTCCAGCTGCGCCAGCCGCTGCTTTCTCCAGATGAACTTTTTTTTTTTCTTGAGAGACAGATAGAGACAGTGTGAGCAGGGGCAGGTCAGAGAGAGAGAGAGGGAGATACATAATCTGAAGCAGCCTCCAGGCTCTGAGCTAGCTGTCAGCACAGAACCTGATGCAGGGCTCGAACCCACGAACCATGAGCTCATGACCTGAGCCGAAGCCGGGCACTTAACCGACTGAGCCCCCCAGGCGCCCCTCTCCAGATAAACTCTTAAGAAGAAATCTCATTTAGAAAACAGATGTAGGCCTTCCAGTTTCAGCCCAACAAGAAGAGAACTCGGAAGTCACCACTCCAGTCCTTACAAATAAGAAAAAGCTGGGGGCACCTGGGGGGTTCAGTCAGTTGAGCGTCCGGCTTCGGCTCAGGTCATGATCTCACGGTTCGTGGGTTCGAGCCCCGCATCGGGCTCTGTGCTGACAGCTCGGAGCCTGGAGCCTGCTTCCGATTCTGTGTCTCCTTCTGTCTCTGTCCCTCCCCCATTCACATTCTGTCTCTCAAAAACGTTTTAAAAAATTAAAAAAAAAAAAGCTGTACGCACTAAAAATCAACAATTTTTCTAGGACCCATGGGAGAACTGAGGTTGAAAGGCAAAGGCAAAGTGTTGGCCTTAGATCTGGGGAGAGGGGGCAGGGGAAGGGACAGTGGGGAGGGGCGAGTGGCTCTGGAGAATCACAGGCAGGACGGTCCACCTGCGGCTTGCGCCTGGGGCCACAGACGTGTAGGAACGCTTCCTGGCGATTTTGGCAGATTGCTGGAGGCTGAGCGTGGATGTGGTGGGGGGGGGCCACACTTCCCTGGTGTTTTACCTCCAGGAACCCCACCAGCTTCTCCAGGAGAAGACCAGCTAGTGGCCCTGGCATGGGGGAGGGGGAGAGACATCCCGGTGAAATTCACCCAGAGCCTCATCCCAAATTGGGGAAGGGAAGTCTCCTCTCCCTCCAGCTCCATCCTGACTTCCTGTCTCATTTAAGGTAAAAGCAAATGGACAAAGTTACGTGGTCAGCAGGAGACAGTTTCCAAGAATTTGCTGGGAGGAGCTGTAGCCGGAGAAGGGAGTGGGGAAAAGCTCCTGGACTGGAGAAGCAGCCCTGAGAGCCGGGCTCAGGAAGAGACGGACCCGTCACCCATCTCCTCCTCCACCCGGCAGGGCTCGGGCTGTGGCTGGTGGATCCCAGCGCAAAGAAGTGCAAGGCTCTATCTGAGAAGGAGGATGCAGGGAAGCCCAAAGTCAAGGCAGGAGGCGAGAAGAGACACTAAGAGAATGTGAAGCCCCAGACGCCGGCAACTTCAGCAAATATTACGCAGCCTCGTTGATGGGCGGACGCAGGACCCTCACGCTTAAAGTCTATTCACCTCAGTTCCTATTCTCTGATACAGTGGGTTCGGCTCTCAGCAAAAAAAAAAATAAAAAAATAAAAAAATAAATCACAAGGCAGCCAAAAGCCAAAACAAAACAAACAAAAACAAACAAAAACAAAAGAAACAAAAACCCCCTAAAATCAAAACAACAACAACAACAACAACAACAACAACGAAATACAATCTGGAGAGACAAAACAGTGACCAGAACCAGACTCAAGTATGACACCAGTACCAGAAAGATCAGACAAAGAATTTTAAATAACTACAATGAATATGTCGAGCACTCTAGTAGAAAATGTGGGCAAAGGGCAGAACAGAGGGACATGTAAGTAGAGAAATGGAAACTCTAAGAAAGAATCAAAGAGGAAATGCTAGAAATTAAAAACACCATAAGGGGACCGGGGTGGCTCAGCCGGGTAAGTGTCTGACTTCAGCTCAGGTCACGATCTCACAGTTTGTGAGTTCGAGCCCCACGCTGGGCTCTCTGCGGTCAGCACAGAGCCTGCTTTGGATCCTCTGTCTCCCTCTCTTTGTCCTTCCCTTCCCCCCTCTCTCTTGCACACGCACACTCTCTCCCTCTTTCAAAAATCAGTAAACATTAAAAAAACAACAACACTATAACTGGGGCACTTGGGGGGCTCCGTCGGTTGAGTGTCCGGCTTCAGCTCAGGTCATGATCTCGCAGTCTATGGGTTCGGGCCCCGCGTCGGGCTCTGTGCTGGCAGCTCAGAGCCTGGAGCCTGCTTCGGATTCTGTGTCTCCCTCTCTCTCTGCCCCTCCCCTGCTCATGACCTGTCTCTGTCTCTCAAAATAAATAAATGTTGAAAAAAAAATTTTTTTTTAAACAACAACACTGTAACAAATGAAAAATGCCTTTGACGGGCTCCTCAGTAAGCTGGACGTGGCTGGGGAAAAAGTCAGGGAGCTTACATATGTGTTGATAGAAACACCCTCCTGAAGTGCAAAGAGACAGAGAAAAAAAACCAGAATAAAAGGAACAATAGGGGAGGCCAAGAACTGTGGGAGAATTAAAAGGTGTAACAGATGTGTAGTTGCAGTACCGGAAGGAGAAGAAAGATGGAGGCAGGAGAAATATTTGAGGTTGACAATGCCTCAGGGCTTTCAAAGATTAATGACGGGCAGCAAGCCGCAGATCCAGGAAGCTCAGAGAACACGGAGCAAGATAAATAATAATGACCTTTTTAAAGCATCCCCAAACAACACAAAGAGAGACAAAACAAATAACAAAACCCCAATACACAGAAAGCACCACACGCCAGCATAACATACACCGCAGAAAACCAGAGAAAACAGAAACAAGTTGCATTTAAATAGCAAATCTTGGGGCGCCTGGGGGTTAATCAGGCTCCAAACCGCGTGGAGCCTCTTTGGGATTCTCTCTCTCTCCCTCTCTCTCCGCCCCTCCCCCACAACCGTCTGCCCGTGTGTGCATTCTCTCTCTCTCTCTCTCTCAAAATTAAGAAATAAACTTTAAAAAATCGCAATAGATCTATATGGTAACATTTACCGTATATATTCGTGCGGTGGTCAGATAATCGGGCAGCAGCGAGGCTGATGGGAGATTCAGGAGTTCGGGGATGAGTCTCAACATCCGAGTCAATTCTGACGCCGTCGCGCAGCAGGGGTGCGCTTCTGATTCGGACACATAAGCAGTTGCTAATAACCGCAGTTATCGGAACGGCTTAACCTTGTCATCTTAGATGCTCTTTACTAAAACTGATTCAAAAAAAAAAAAACTGATTCAGAAAATTCAGATAGGGGAGCCTGGGTGGCTCAGTCGGTTAAGCGTCCGGCTTCGGCTCAGGTCAGATCTCACATTCGTGGGTTCAAGCCCCGCCGTCAGGCTCTGTGCTGACAGCTGGCTCGGAGCCTGGAGCCTGCTTCCTGTTCTGTGTCTCCTTCTCTCTTTGCCTCTCCCCCTCTCATGCTCTGTCTCTCTCTGTATCAAAAATAAGTAAAACATTAAAAAATTTTAAAAAAAGAGAAAATTCAGATAGAAAATGGAGGAGGCACTTCGAGTCTAAGGTGAATTGTTGAGTAACCAGAGCTGGGGAAAAATAAGCCCCTCCCCTGAAGGCAAGCTCCCCGAGGGGCGGAGCCGCTTGGCCTTACTCTCCCAGGGTGGAGCACTGCGCCTGGAATATTAGAATATTAGAATAGGTTCCAGCACTATTAGGTGTGGGGGTTAAGCGCACAGTGACCCCTGGCCACCGTCAGATGATCTGCCTGCTGAAGCCTGGCCTGGCATCTGAGTTTGGAACTCAGTAATGAACCTTGGGGTCCGATTTTGCTGGAGGCGTGAATTCAAAGGCCAGTGCAGAGTTAGAACACTCATCATCAGGACTGTGACCAGGGACGGCTGCCCAGATGGAAACGAGTAGTAAGCTAGAAGCACAAGGCAGCCTGCTGCGGGTCTACAATGGGTTAAATTATGATTTAAATTATAGATCGATTGCTCTCATGAATATGCATGCAAAAATTCTGGACAAAAATAGTAGCAATTCAATCCAACTGGTACATAAGAAACATTGATAATGTATCGTGACCCAGTGAGGTTATTCTAGGAATGCAAGGCTGGCTTAATATTTAACAACCAATCACTGTAATGTGCTATATTAATATTAAAAAGGAGATAAATCATATGATGATTTCTTTAGATGCAGAAAAAGCATTTGAAAAATTTAGCACCCAGTCGTGATAAAACTTTTGGCTAACAAAAAACAGAAGGGAACTTCCTTATCTGATAAAAAGTATGTATAACAAATGAACAACAAACACAATTAATAGTGAATTATTAAAAGTGTTCCCGCTGAGATTACAGGTAAGACCAGCCAGGATTCCCACTGTCACCACTATTTTTGGTGAACCATGTATTGGAGACCTTGGACAGGGCAGTAAAACAATTTTTTTTAAACGGCATAAAGATTGGAACGGAAAAAATAACACCATTGTTACTCATGAATGACATGATTTGGAACAATGAAAATCCAAATGAATCTACAAGCGATTAGAATTAATAAGGAATTTAAATAACGTCATTGGGATCCAGGTCAATACATTAAAAGAAATTTTTTAAATGTTTTATTTATTTTTGAGAGAGAGAGAAAGAGTACTAATGGGGGAGGGGCAGAAAGAGAGGGAGACAGAATCCAAGAAGCAGGCTCCAGGCTCTGAGCTGTCGCACAGAACCTGACGTGGGGCTCAAACGCGTGAGCCATGAGATCATGACCTGAGCCGAAGTTGGATGCTCATCTGACTAAGCAACTCAGGCGCACTTGGGTCAATAAATTTAAAAATTACATTTCCAAAACCAGTGACAAAGAAACGAAAAACATTTTAAAAAGTACTATTTTCTTATTTATTTTCTAGAGTGTGTGTGAGTAGGGGAGGGGCAGAGAGAGGGAGAGAGAGAGAGAAAAAGAGAGAGAGAGAATCCCAAGCAGGCTCTGCACTGCCAGTGTAGAGCCCAATGTGGGACTTGAACTCATGAATCATGACCCGAAACCAAGAGTCAGACACTTAACCGACTGAGCCACCCAGCATCCCAAAAAGTACCATTTTCAATAACAGCAAAACATCAAAAACGCAGGAGTGAATGGAAGCAAAGGTGTGCAAGGTCTCTCCACTGAATATTCCTAGAATTGCAAAGAAAAGCCAAAGACCTAAAGAAAAGAAGGGATATACCATGTTCATGAAGTAGAAGACTGAATAGTGTTGGGTTGTTGATTCTTCCCAGACTGAAGCAGAGATTCAGTGCAGTTCCAATCAAAATCCTGGCAACTTGAAACACTTTTTTGCATGTGGGGGGCATAGGGGATTGATAAATGGATTCTAAAATTTACATGGAAACAGTGCTAAGAATAGCTAAGGCAATCTTGAGGAACACGGGGTTGAAGGGCTCACCATAAAGGCACAGTCACTAACATAGCATTGCTTTGGCTCAAAGACAGACAAGCACACTGAAAAAACAGGAATGCAGCTCCACCATATTTGAGGGCATGGCGTGTTTTAAAAAATTATAATTACCAATGTTTAAATACATTTAATATATAGGGACACTGGGTGGCTCAGTTGGTTAAGTGTCCGACTTTGGCTCAGGTCATGATCTCCTGGTCTGTGGGTTCGAGCCCCGCATCAGGCACTGTGCTAACATCTCAGAGCCTGGAACCTGCTTTGGATTCTGTGTCTCCCTCTCTCTCGGCCCCTCCCCTGCTTGCACTCTGTCTCTCTCTTTCTCAGAAATAAACATTAAAAATTTTTTTAAATAAATACATTTAATATATTTTCTTGGAATTTGAATGAAGAACAGTTTGACCCCAGTCTAATGCAATTTGGAAGCCGCTGGGGTGATCTAATTCCCGTGGAAGGGAAATAGGGATGTGACCCGTTCCAGTCGAGAGGAAGTCAGTTGTCCAAGGAGGCGACAAAAGCCAGGCCTTCTGGACTCGCTGTGTGACTGTTCCCCTTGACTGAAGAAAAGGCAGGTTTGGGGAAGAATTTAAAAACAGGGTTTTTTTTTAATGTTTATATATTTGTGAGAAAGAGAGCGAATGGGGGAGGGGCAGAGAGAGAGGGGGACAGAGGATCCTAAGCAGGCTCTGCTCTGACAGCAGAGAGCCCAATGCGGGGCTCGAACCCACCAACCTTGAGATCACGACCTGAGCTGAAGTCAGACGCTTAACCGCCGGAGCCCCCCAGGCACCCCGTCATCTGTCTCTTAAACAGCCGAGAGCACCGGACTCCAACCCAGGGAACTGAAGGTCCGTGGACTTCTGGAGTGTCGCGAGAACTCAGCAGAGCACCTACAGTGAGTGCAGCTGGGACAGCTTGGGGCCCAGGTCCCTGCTTCCTCGGGGGACCAGACTAGGGAGTCTGGAGACTCGGACGAGCCAACTCCTTCTCGGTGTGCTTGAAACTGGGTTGCCTTCAACCTCATCTTGCAGGCCAGGCCCACCCACGCGCTGTGGCACGTAGCCATGTGTGTGTGTGTCTGGCGGGGGTGGGGGGGGGCGCCTGGCTTCTCCGAGAGTTGTCCCACCTGCCCTTAAAGGCTGTTCTTTCCTAATGGCCTGGCTGCCATGGCTTCGGGGGACCCACGAGCTGGATCTGGGGTCACAGAGTCCTGGGGAGACCAGGAGAGCCCAGAAGGAGCTGGGGGTCCGTAGGGAAGCTGACACGCTTTTCGGATCACCCCGTCAGCCCCTGGCACTCGCCGTGCAACAGGAAAGCCACCAGAGCAGTCAGAAGCCCTGGACCCGATATTACTATGAGCCGCCATGTTTGGAGTGCTCATTACGAAGCAGACGTCAAGGGTGTTCCATACTTGTCATTGAACCCTAACTCAGCCCGAGACCCGGGAGACTTCCCCACACTGCAGTCCAGGGGGCTGGGGCACCAAGTGTTAAGTACTTTGCCTTAGGTCACAGTGGTGGGGGCAGTGCTGGAACCCCAGCCTGGGTGTCCGTGCACTGCGGCCGCGGGTGGGCTGAGCCGCCAGGTTCCTCTAGAGCCAAGTTAGGTGTCCTTGGCACGCATGTCATTTCTGTTCGCCAACGTTGGGGGGGGCCGGGTTGGTCAGACGGAGGCCTGCGCCCTGGCCTCCCATCTACATTTTCACAGCGTGACTCTGACTCTGGGAAGAACCTATTCAAACCTGCTTCCTCGTCTCTGAAACGAACCCGTGAGGGCGGCGGGGCCTCGAAGGAAAGTGAGGCGGTTCATTCTCCTTGCCTGCGGCAGCTGCGTGCTGGGAAGGCTCCGAGAGGCTGAATCAGGGAAGAGGGCCCCACTGCTCCCGGGGGAAATACAGGGTTAGGTCCCTTCAGGACTCTGGCCACAACGTGTCATCAGCCGGTACGTAACCGTGTTTCACGCATGTTTCCATTTAAAGACAGCTTATCTGGAGGCGCCTGGCTGCCTCAGTCGGTTAAGCTTCTGACCTTGATCTCGGCTCAGATCATGATCTCACGGCCCCGGAGTTTGAGGCCCGCGTCAGGCTCTGTGCTGACGGTTTGGAACCTGCTTGGGATTCTCCCTCTCTCTCTGTTTCTCTCCCGCTTGTGCTCTCTCTCTCCAAATAAAAATAAATAAACTTAATAAATAAAAAATGAAAGGCACCATATTTGGGGGGGCGCCTGGTGGGCTCCATCAGAGGAGCACATGACTCTTGATCTTGGGGTCATGAGTTCAAGACCCACATTGGGGTGTAGAGATTAAATAAATAAATATAAAAAATAAAGACACCTTATTCAATAGATATTGTCGATCTGTTAACACCGAACTCACGGCCGACAGCACTGTAACTCAGGCCTGAGCAAAGCTTCTGGGACACACGCATTTTCTCCGTGACACACGTCACCGCCTTGTCGCGCCGAGGGGTACTAGACAGCACTGTGCTCCGGGGGCATTTTAAGCAGCAAAATCTCCCGCCGAAGGCACAAACACTGCAAAACCACGGCACTAACTAGACGGCGGGACCGACACTTGCTTACGGCCCCGGAGCTGAGCCTCTGTTTTCCTCAGCGAGAAACCTGCGCGTCGCACGGCTCTGATTTGTTTTTGGGCCGAGAACGGCCGCGGAAGTGCAGTGGGTACTCGTTGGGAGATTAGAAACACACTTCAGCGAGGAGGCGAATCCGTAAATGCGGAATCAAAGGCGATGGTGGCTGCCGCGCCTACAGGGCGCGGCCCAGGGCTGGCGGCGCTCACACGGCTAGGCCGCTCCCCACCAGGGCCTCGCTCGGTGGTCCCGGAGTTCCCGTGGGCTCTGAGTGCAGCCCCAGATGAAGCACAGCATAGAACTTGGCACAGACCCGGCCCCGGAGGTGACCACCCAGGTCACACTGAGCCCTCCTGTCTACCCTCCAAGCTGCGGAGACCCTCACCCACCTCCTCTGGGAAGGGACCAGAACTCCCTTGCTAGAAGTCCCTTGGGACAAAGGCCAGCCAGGATCTTCACTGTGACGCTGGTTCATCGGTGACGGGTGTCCTTACTTCCCCATTCACCCCACAGCAGGCACGGACCCAGGCCAGCACCCCCTTCGGAACTGAGTGTCAAGCCACTTTCTGGCCATTAATCTAAGAGTCTGTTAGGGCCATTTGCTTCAGCCCATCTAGAACAGCCCCATCTGGGCCCTGGTGGGCCAGAAGCAGGGATCGGAAAACCGTGTCCAAACCCCCCGGTGGGCCAGGTCCGGCACCATGCCGTGCGTGCCCCAGCCAGCCCTACTGTGGGCACTGCAGGGCACCATGGACAGTCACCCCTTGAAAGGGACACCGAAAAGATGGCCCGTCCTACCTGGTGAGCGGGTGGGGACATTGATGGAGCACACTGCCTGGAGCACTCTCCACCCCCAGCCCAAACTCTTGGGTCATTCCCTTCCGGAACAGCCCGGCCCGGTCCTTGAACCCTGCACCCCGGTCTCGGGCAGAGGCCACGGATGCGCGTGGGAGGGGTGGTGGGTGGGAGACGGGGCAGCGTCTGGAGTCAGCCCGGGCACTCGCCCCACCCCGCCCCTCCCCACACGCAGACTGTCCTTCCAGTGATGACCATGCAGCTTTTCTTAATGGAACACAATCGCTGAACTTGGTACATTTCAAGCACTTTGGCCTTCAGGACACCAGACAGCTGATGAAAACCATCCTCCGCGGGCGCCATGTTAATGAGAGGCCAAATTTCCTATGCTTGCAAACTTTCCCCCCTGCCTCCTGTTGTACTGCACCCGCCTCCCCTCCTCCCGTCAATAAAAGGTTGCATCAGAGAGAGCGAGCGAGAGAGAGAGAGATTTCCATAATTTATAGTATGGGCATTTCACTGGGGACAGGCGCTAATCTGTACTTACCGATACATTTAAGAAAATGCATCCTCCCACAAGCCTGCGCCATTTATGACTCTTGGCACGAACCGCAATGCTCAGTCTTCAATTAAGGGACACCTTAGGGTTCATTATCACACAATCGCTCCCTGTGAACCATGCCAAATGCTGTTTTGGCACAGAGCTTGGAAGATGAATTAGGAGGAAGTCTTGTCTGTAATGCCCTCTCCCCAATTCCCATTCCCATCATCAGCGTTTATGCCCTCCTCCCGCCCGCCCCTCCTTCTTTCCAAGTGGCTTTTACTATTCAATTTCTCAACGTCAAACTCGATTCTCTAGAGGTGCAGTGAAAGATGCCGCATCTTTTTGTCTTCCGGCTCTCAACAGGCCCCCGAATGGCTGCCGCTGGGCGGCTGTCCACACCCCTCTTCGGCCTCCAGGAGTCACAGATGCTTTTTTTCCTCCTCCTCTTAGAGCCTGGGGTGGAGAAAAGAAAAGGGGCCCGAGCTGGAAACACACACCCCCCCACCATAAAGGGGGCCCCACACAGGATCCTCCGCCCCGGTGTCAACGCGAGGCGCTGACTTGCGTGTAAAGCTGGTGGTCGAGGCAGCGTGTTTCCAGATATTGAAGTCGGGAAGCCGTGTCCTGAGCCGTTTGCTTTAACCCAGCGGAAAGGAAGGGGCGGGGGGGGGAGGAGAAAGAGGACAAGGCTCTTCTTTCTTTCCTCGGTCTCCAGAGCAGGGCCCTCACGGGTCAGGTGGCCCGAAGCTGCGGGACCGTCTGTGATTGGAACCTGTGGGTAAGGACACCCCCTCCTCTTGTTACCCTAAAGGGAACGTGGAAAGAAAGTGAGCACATGTGTGGGGCTTTCTAGCCCTCCTGGCGGGCGGGGGGCCCCGGGGGGCAGCGGGAACGCAGGGCCCCCACGGCCGGGTTGGGTGGCCCCCGCCGCGGTGCTGGGGACCAGGAGGGAGGGGCCGGGCGGCCCAGGAGAGCGTGGAAGGGCGTGCCAGGGAGGGGTGTGGGGAAGCGGGCGGAGGGCGGCGGCCGGGTGCGCTGACTCCCTTCCGGGAAGTGAGTGTGCCGATCAGGCTGCAGAGCTGCTGCGCCTTCCCTTCAGTGAATCTTCCAGCTCCACTTGGCGTGGCCGCGCCCCCCCCCCCCCCCCGTGAGCGCACGCGCTCTGGACGCCTCGGGCCACGCCCACGCCCGAGCCGCTCCGACAGGTAAGGGCCGCTGGCCGTGGAGGCGGCTCTCCGGCCCGCCCGTCAGCTTCCTCGGACGCGCTGCGTGAGTCTAGGCCGAGCCAACAGCTAGGTCAGTGGGGCCGAGGTTAGCGGCCGCGACCTGCCAAGAACCTTTGCGGGGGGCGGGGGGCGGGGGGCAGGGGGGGCAGGGGGCCGGGGGCGGGATGAGCGAAAAGAAAGCAAAACAGACTGAAAATACTTAGCCCACAAGACGCCTTGTGGAAATTTTATTACAATAGAGTGTAAAATGAATTGTCAGTCAAATAAAAAGAACACTTCCTTTTTTAAACATGCATAACATTTTCCAATTGCCTTTTTTAATAGTTAGACATTTCAAGCATTATAAGGAAAAAAAAGGAGGAAAAAACCAGAAACTGTAACGTCGGTACATTTCAAACGGAATGTCCCTCGGATCAATGAAAAAGGCCAGGAAAAATAGCTTCGATCCCGTTTTTCTTTCCTTTAAAAATACATGTTATCTGTACAGGATACACTACAGTAAACATTGGAGATCATATTATCCCTTTTATTAAATCAACATTATTTAATTCATATTGTGGTTAATACTAGATTTATTTATTCATCTAGTTAACTTGACAAATATTAAGAAAATATCTCAAAGGAAGAAAGGAAGAAAACACCTTGGAATTAAAAAATAGTTACTACATTTTTATGCGGTTTAATGTTCCACAGTGTTTGTTAAAAGTTATATCGAATTTCTTTTTAATATTAAAAATAACAGTATTTATATTTCTGAGAGAAGAGAAAAAGGTTTTTTGTTTTTTTAAAACAAGCTTGGAGGTCTTAGATACACAGTTGCGATGGGTAACAGAGACACGAAAAACAAGTATGCTAAACACGCGAACACACTGTTTATATTACCCCTTTAGCACTCTAGAAATTATACAAACCCTATAAATGCCCCTCCCCACCCCTGTTGGACAACAATACAATTCTCTGTCTCAATTCGGAATTCACATAATTAATTACAATACATAATAGTTCAGTTTTTTAAAAAATGCAATAAAACCAGACAGCCAAGATACAAGAAATTAGAAGTAAAACATTTAATGAATTTACACATTTAAGAATATTTAAATACTGTTTAAAAATTTTTTAAAAGGATTTGTTACATACCACCTAAGACTTCCAAGCCACTTTCTGTCGCAACAGAAAAACAAAAAACAAAAACTGTAAATAAAAAGACACGCGACCAAACAAAACGATGAAACGAAAACACACCGTTGAAATGTCACCGCCCCGAGGCGCATCCTGGTGCCCGAGAGTCTGCAGGCGCAGCTCCAGCACGAATCCCAGAGCTTACACGTTTGAAATAACAAACAAAAATGACGAAACAAATTATCAGCAATTTTAGTAACGAATTTTCCCGATTTTTAGAAAAGTCCTGTTAATCTAAATATAGTGTTTCACAGAACAAAACGAAGGTTCTTCATCAAAAGGTTCGCAAATCTATAAACCTCTGTTACAAATGGGGGTTCGCTCATGATTTCGGGGAGGAAGGCGTGTGGGCTGCGGTCCTACTGTTCCTGTGGAAAGAAGGGGACAAGTCAGGGAGGGACGCCCTTGTCTCCAGCGGCACGGAGGTGAGAGGTCACCCTCTTCCCTCTGGCTCAACAGGCGCAGACACACACACACACACACACACACACACACACACACACACACACACGAGCCAACGTCGGCATCTTCCTGGGATCCTGGGGTGTGGGGCAGGGGAGTGAGTGTGAGATAGTCTCCTTGGTCACCCACCAGCCCTGACCCCCGTCTCTGCAGGGCCCCGGGCACAGAGGGCCCACTTTGGCTGTGAGATGACCAACAGGCTTTGGGTCTGGGGCCTGTGGTGACTGACAGGTCCCCTGAAGACCGCCCTGTGGGAGGATCCGGCCACGCGCCCCACGTTAACAAGGAATCTGTTTCTGGCTCCTGACGGGACAGAGAGCCGTGCGGCACGAAGGCCAGGCGCTGTGCAGACCGGCCCCCCTGCCTTGCGCCCCTCACTACTGACCGGGAGGCAAGGGTGACAGCCCGGCCCTCCCACCCTCTTCAAGGACTGTGACCCCCACAGTCCCTACCATAAGGTCAAGCCTGCCCGGACTCCCACACTGGGGCCCTCTCCCAGACAGCTGGGGACACTGTGGTCTCAGGGCCTGGATGTGAGGAGAGATCAGGCAACTTCTTTCTAGGAGACACCAAACCTGTCTCTCCCCCTCGGCCCAAACTTGTTCTCCGGGGCGAGGACGGGCCCAGGGCGCACACAGAGGCCGGGGTGGGGGTGGGGAGGGGCGCCTGGGGCCCTGCTGGCTGCGCACCTGGCTGTGGGCCTGAGCCTGGCCTAGCGTCTGCCCGTAGAAAGCCACCTGCTGTCTGTAGTACTCGGCCCAGGCCAGCGTGTAGTCCGGCGGGGAGCTGGCGGGCGGCGCGGCGCTGGCGGCGTGACCTGGCGGGCAGGAGAGAACGGGGGTTACCGGGGGCGGGCACATGTTCGGGGAGGTGGGACACGGCCAGCTTGGGGGGACCCCTGCCCCCAGGCTCGGGGCGGGTGGGCGCTGCCCCCGTGCCCGCCGCAGGGAGCGCTACGAGGCTCGGACCCCCGTGCCCGCTCCGCCCCCACCAGCTCCTCGCGTCTTCTCTCCAGAACCGCGCTCTGCGTCCGCCTGCCCCATCGACTACCGGTGCCGGAGAGGCAGAGGCCGAGAGAGAAGAAAGGAGAGAGAGAGAGAGGGAAAGAAGTGTAGTATCGGACTTGCGGGGTGGGGGTGGCCCTGGGCAGAGGCTCCATCCCACTAGGGCTGGGAGGGACTAGGCATCTGGCTGTTTAGCAGGCGCCTGGGGTGCCGATGGCCCCCTGGCCCCCCGTCGGCGCCCCTGGGAGGGCCATCCGCCTAGCAGGGGGCCCACACCCAGGGCGAGCAGCTCTTTGGCAGCCTTTGACCGGCGCTGCTCCGATCCACAGGTATGTACCATCCTTCAAAGTCAAGGCACATGGACCGCCTCCTCTGACGCCTCTGTGGCTCGGCAGTTTTGGAATAAATACAGAGGATTTCGTACTCGTTCTAAGTGAGTCATGTGGGGGCTTTTTCAGTTGCTGTTACTAGACCTCTTCCTTCTCTTGTTAGAAAAACTGGTTTCACTTCTGGCCCAGCTGAGGAAGTAAGCTTCCTCGAGGCAGGAAGCCAGGAAGCCAGCACCCCAGCACCCCAACTTTAGACGCCTGGCCCTGTTTTATTCCCTCTCTTCCCCGCCCGGAAACAGCCAAAAAGAGCCGGTCATGGAGCAGGATGCCTGGACACTCTGTGTCCTGGCCAGCTGTCCTCAGGCCTCCTCTGGCTGACACACAGGGACACAGGGAGACAAAGGCAGGACTGAGACTGAGTCACACAAGGAGAGCGTCGGAGAAAACAGAGGTGGCGGGGAGGCATGGACGACGAGGCCCACAGGCGAGGGGCTCTGGGCCCAGGGACCCGCTTGCCCAGGAGGCCGGCTCACTCACTCTGTTTTTTGTAATAGTCTTCCCAGGCCTTGCTGTAGTCGGGCTGGCTGCTCTGCGCCTGGCTCTGCTGGCCTGTGCAGAGAACACAAAAGCGGTCAGGCCCCCGCGCTCGCTCCAGGCCCCGTGGCCCGGGAAAGTGGCGGCAGGTCGGCCGTGGGGGGACGTGTGGACACCCCGGGGGGCCAGCACCCAGGGGACGGGCAGAGGAGTGTGACAAAGATCCGGTGAGGATGGGGCTGGGCAGGACTGCTGTTCCCCCCACCCCCCGCCCCCACGGGTCGGAGCGCCGGTGCCTGAGGCTCCCTGAATCGGCCTCCACCCGGGACGGAAGATCCAAGCGGGGCCACCCACACCCTTCCCCTGGCCCTTCTGTTTGAGAACTGGTGGCTTTCTCTCTGGATGAGCAGACAGTGGAGGGAGACGGCCCAGACGGCCCACAGCGAGGGGGACAAGGGCCACACAGCAGAGGGGCCGAGGGCCACGCACGCACTTGATCCCGGTCCGGCCTCAGGCCTTTCTGGGGCAGGAGCGGAGTGGGAGGGGAGGCGCGTGGGGCAGTGCCCAGTGCCCGGCCCGGGGTGTGCGGGGCCATGAGGACCGGGTTGAGGAGCACAGCGGCCGCGCCAGTGCCGGGCTTAAAGGGATGAGAAGCCTCAACCAGGGCAACAAGTCAGGACCTGTCTTTCTGTTGTGGTCAGGGCTGGCTTTCGTGTCCCCTTCTAAGACCCTGCAGCGTCCTGTCTTCTGTCACAACTGCAGTTGGCGGCCCACAGGCAGCACACACTACTGCCCGTGGTCACGGTGAAGTCTTCCCCTCGAGTTAATTTACTGTGCGTGAGGAGGGGCTGGTGGGGGACTCGGCGGGGAGAAGACCACCCCATCCTCCCAGGGGGACAGGAAAGGAGTCCAGACACCGCCGAGATCAGGACGTGGCGGCGTTGGAGAAGCCGGGAGAGTGGCTCATGGGGGGCAAGGGCTCGTCCGTGAGGCACAGAAGCGCAGGCGAGCGGGGTGTTTCCTCCCGACCAGACGTCACCGACTGAGACCAGCTGTCGCCACCCCCACAAAGCTCCGCACGAGACGAAGGACGCGAACGGTGGCAGGAGACCAGGTGCCGAGAGGTCTTCTCGGACTCGCCCCACGCGGGGGCTCCGCGGCACCGTGGCCCCAGGGGCAGCTCCCCTCTGGCAGACGCCATGGCCCACCGCTTGCCCCAAGTCTAGGCTTTTCTCACAGTCTCTGGCACCAACAACGGCACAAGTGTGCCCCCGACTCGGGTCACCTCTCGTCCAGAAGGCGCCTTCCGACGGGCACAGAAGGAAAGCAAACAGGGACAGGTCTGGGACAAAGCGAGCACCGTGAAACACGGCCCGACAGACACCAGGTGGGGTGCGTGTGCTCGCGGTGCGAATCTCCACGTCAGTCTGCGCGTTCGAGACGCATCAACAAACATCGGGGAAGAAAAGGGCCAACAAGACGCAAACCCGTCCCTTCGGAAATCAAACCTAAGCCCCCCGTGTCACGGACGACAGAGAAGGGGACCGGCAGTGCCGACGGCCACCCCGCGTCAGCCTCCACGCGTGACCCCACCGCGTGCGGGTCCAGCCGGGCCCTGGGTGGGTGTCCCCGGGGTGGTGGCGCAGAGCGCCCTGCTCTGGGGGGCGGTGGGCGGGGCAGGAGCCCCGAACACGGGCTGGGTCCCTCGGTCCCTCGGTCCCAGCACTGCAAGGACCACCTGCAGACACGCAGCCACCTCCGAGGGCCCGAAAACCTGAAGGCAAGGGTTCTGTTCCGGTCTTGTTTCTGAGGGCTGTGCCAGCAGTAAAACCCCAGAGTGACTGGTGAGGCTCACGTGGGGGCCGGAGGGCAGGTGCAGGGGTCCAAAGCCAACAGGGCCCCCTCCCCACAACCAGCTGTCAGGGGAGGCGTCACCGGGCAGAGCTAATTCTTGGAAAAGCCCAGGAGGGAGAAAGAACAGCCGTTGCAAGGCGTGCTGGAGACGAGATGGGGCAATGGCCACCATGAGCCCAGAGCTGGGGGGAGGGAGGGCGCCTCGGGAGCGGCACAGCCCGGGCGAGGAGGGAGGGCGGGGCCAGGCCCCAGCCCAGGCCCTCCTGCCCCAGCTGTGGGAGCAAAGGTGGCGCGAGCCGCTGGCCCCAAGGAGAGTAGGGCAGACCGGAGAGAAAGACCTGTGCGGTGGGCAGGAGGGAGCTGGCTGCCCGGCTGGAGAGCCACCGAGGCACACACACCCCGTCCTCGCAGGGCTCCGGCCCGCACGTCAGACATACCAGCCCCTCAGCTGCAGCGCGGGGCGCATGGTCCCGCCTCTTCCCGAGTCACTTACTTGGGACCTGCTGGGCGGGCTGCTGCCAGGCCGGGTAGGTGCTGCCCCATCCCTGGGTCAGGAAGGCCGGAGGACCGCTGGGAAGACAGAGTTGTTCACTCTGGAGCCCGTCACGTCCCCCCCTCCTCACCGGGCCCCCCTCCCGCCTCGCCCACGCCCTTCGCTGCTCCCCCGCCCCCAGCCGTCCCGACGGAAGGGGAAGTCACCCACCTCACAGGGGCGCTGGGGGGGTTTCCGTTCACCTTCGCCGCGATGCTGGGGAAGCAGCCCGAGCTCCGAGGAGGAAAAGCGCTGCGAAAAAGCGAGGAACAAATGAACACGGCGCCAGAGGGCCCGGTGGGGAGGTGACCGCAAGGCCCTCCACCTGCGGGAAGGTTCTCACCCCAGGGCCGGCTGTGAACAGGCTAGACAGAGAGGGGCCAGCGGGCAGGGGCAAAGGGATGGGTCCTGCCCACCCCAGAGCGTCAGGCTTTTGCTGGCACTGCCTGCAAGTGGCCAGAAAGAGAGCCTCTTGGGGCCGAGTGAACTCTCCCCCGAAGACCCACGTGAAAGACTCACTGTTGAGGAGGCGCCGTGGGTGGCTGGCCGAACGGGCTGTGTCCGAAGGCTCCGGGGGCTCCGAGGCTGGTCCCCTGTCGTGGGCACAGAGGGAGCTCTCACTGCCTGGGGGCCGCGCCTCCGCCCGCTGCCCAGGCCACCCCGAGGCCCACTGCCGCTCTGGGGGCAGGGGACGGAGCCGAGGGGAGGGGGGCTGCCCTAGGACGCTCGCTAGCCTTGCTTCCCCGCAGTGGGCTTTGCGTGCGGCAATGGCTTCTGCCCCCTTGAGTGACCGATGCCGCCGCGCAGCCAGCACCGGCACCACCGCACCTGCCCTAGCGTGCCGCCCCGGGGGCCGGGACCAACCTGCTTGACTCTCCCGTCAATTTAGGCTGGCCCATGGCTCTCTCTGCCATTCTACGTCCCCTTTGAGGTGAGCAGTGGCCAATCTGTCCTCCATCAACACTCCCTTTCTTTATCTGCTTTGAGGTGCCTGAAACTAAAGCCAGAGTCAATGAGCGCTGCCAGCAGGGCCGGCCACCAGGGCCAGGCCCGCGGGAGTCGGGGCGGCGCGGGGAGAAGGCTGCTGCCCCGGCTGCTCATCTAGGCCTGCGGGGAGCACGGCTCTGGGCCTGAGCTGCTGCGCTTGGGGAGACCTGCGCCAGAGGGCTTCCTTCATCGCCTGGCACCCCCCCCACCCCAGGGCCCGACCTTCCCCCTTGGCAAAGCGGGAGGGGGCACCCTCACGTGGCGCGAGGGCCGAAAAGCACAGGAAATATGCATATGGGGGGGGGGTCAGGTACCTGGGACATCCGAAAGGAAACCCAGCTACCATTACGCCCGGTGGGGGGACCTTGTACGTACGCCGACTTTCTCATCTATGAGATGCCTGGCCACCTCGATCTGCTGGGGGACGCCCCTGATGGTGAATATTCGCAGGTTGGGGTCAGTGTTGGGAGGGGGGTTCCGCTGCAGCTCCACGTGCGCTCCCGACTGCTGGTTTATGCTTTTGATGTTCTCACCCCCTGCGGGTGGGCGGACACAAGACACAAGGGTTAAGGGGCAGTTGAAGCGGAGCCGGATGTTCTGGAGTATTCCACTGTGGTGAGGAGCTGTTGTTTACTCTGAACCGGTTCTGACAGGCGCCAGGGCTCCCTCGTCCACAGAACCAGACTCACGGGCGAAGCTGGTCCTTCCCTCTGAGCCAGGCCGAGGCCAGACACCACGGGGCGCCCCGGGCTTCTGCCCCTGGATACACACGACAGAGCCTGGCCTGCACAGGCCCAGGGACGGCACCCCATCATCCTCGTTCAATGGGGGCCCCCTTGGGCCCGGCATGGGCTCCCTCATGGCAGCTCTCTCTCGCTCTGCAGGGCAAACAGACGGCCTCCGGCTCCAACAATGCCCGGAGCCCACTCGGGCCTCCAATGTCCCATCCTGTCACTTCTCAGGTCCCTGCTTCCTCCACTGGGGGGGGGGGAGGTCTAGACAGAGAGGCAGCCGGGGATGGGGGTCACAGAGGGCTGGGTGGAGCGGGGTAATGAAAATTTAGTTGGACTCTTTGAAAAACCCGTGAGAGTTCCAGTCTCTTAATGAGATTTGCGTAACAAAGGGCCCAGCAGTGTTACAATGGTTTGATTCTTCTTTAGAAATTTCACAGAACTTACAGATCAGTTCTGCTCCATTGGGGGGGACAAAGTACAAGGAAAACCTGGGAGCACAGAGTTCTGTGAGTATCAGGGGAGTCAGGGCTGTGGAAAGTCTGGAGCAGGAGACCAGAGAGCCCCCCAAGACCAGAGGCCGGGCCTGTGTCGCCCCACCCAGCCCGGAGTCAAAACCCACCTCAGGTGACATGTCGTTCGTGATGACGCATCTACAATCCTTCCTGTGTTAGAAGCGGCCCTCCCTCAGCCCGCTGCTCGGACGCCTACCGGGCAGGCAGAAAGGAGGGGCTCCCAGGAGCCGGCCCAGCCCTTGACGGGACCTCGGGGGTCAGGAAGCCAAGATGGAGCTGGGGTCCCGCCGGCCACCCTGAAGGCAGGCGTCACCAGAAGCACACCGGGAGGCTGGTGGCCTTCGGAGACAGAGCCCGGCGCACATGGGCCCGTGCTGCAGGTCAGTTTAGCTGAAGGTGGCTTTCAATTTAAAAGCAAATGAAAACGCACTCCTCGGACCAAGGGGTTGTGGGCACGGAGTTCTGCCTCGGCGTAAGCACGGCCCCCTGTGTCACTCCTTCAGCAAACCGGGCGCAGGTCAGCGTTGTCTCAGAAAGCACCCGGCAGCCCCACGGCGCCCTGGGCTCCCACCGCCTCCCAGCCCTGGAGCCCCTGCCGCCCACTCGGAGGCCGTGAGTTTATTTTCTGAGCAGCTCTGCCAGTCCTGGGCACGGCGTCTCGGGGCCAAGGCCACCCGACCGCACACCCAGTACCCGAAGGAGCCCTTCTGCCCCCCGACGCTCCCAGGAGCAGCAGGGGTGGGGGAGGCGGGGAGTCTGCAGCACAGAAGGGCGTACGTCTGAGGCCGAGCACCCTGCAGCCCAGGCCGGCCGCCTCTGCTGGCCCTGACCGCCGCTGAGGCCCGGGCAGCACGCCCATGCGGCAAGGAGGCTCCACAAAACTGCAGGGGCCGGAAGGAGTTAATTTAAGTTCATCTTCCTTCAAAATGAGGTCACCAGCCTGGCACACGGTGGCTGTCCGCAGGCGCATTCAGCAGCCTGTCCATTCTTCCACCTGACGGCGGGCAGAAGCGACCCACCAGCGGCCCCCCGGCTGGACGTGAAATCGTAAAGCAATTAATCAAACCTGCTAAAAGGCCCGGCTGACAAGAGCAGGGCTGGCCACACTATCTGTCACCGCTGCCGTATTTATCATGGAAATCCAGCAGGGGCCCCGGGAGGCGGGAGGCACCGTGTCTGTCCCGTCCGGGCTGGAGCCGGGGGGAGTCGGCCTGGCTGGCCATGGTCCCCTCTCCGGTCTCCCTCCCTCGCTCTCACCACGCGCCTCACACCCAGTCCTCGTGTGTGTGTGTGCGCCTGCGCACACGTGTGGCGGCGGGAGAGCTCTATCGAGCCTGCCGTCGGGGCCCCGGGACACAGGATCAGTCACCGCTCCGGGCTGCCGTTACTCTCCTGTGTGGGCCACTCAGGAGGCCCCCCGTCAAGGGCACACGCGGAGGGGCTGTCCGCCGGCACCCAGGTTTCCCGGACTACGGGGTGCGGTCACAGTCACGGCAGCGAGGTCCTCCTGCCCGTCTAGAGGAGACGCACGGTCAAACCTCGCCAATAAAGTGGTTCTCAAAAGGCACAGAAACCTGGATCAGATTCTCGACCAACAGGCACCGACCAGCTTTCACCTCGCATCAGCCGGGCTGACGGTCTGGGCGGCGGGTCTGACTGAGCGCGGCCCTGGGCCGCGGACGACAGCCACTAACCGCTCATCCCACGCTTCCCCCCGCCAGGAAATAAGAACGAACCCACGTTGGTCCTACAGCCTCCGAAAGACAATCTACATGACGCCAGGATGCGAGTGTGGAAAGCGCACGCAAGCGCGTGCGCACCGTTCACAGGCAGGGCCAGGGGCAGGCTCTAGAAGGGGACTGAGAGGGTCAGGTGGAGACGTTCTCCGGTCATGCTCTGCGGAGCACCAGCACGTGTGCGATGGGTCAGGGATGTGTGGTGGCCGCGGAAACTGGAGAAGCTCTGGGGAGAAGCCGCGGCCACTTCCTCCACAGGTTGTCAAGCGTGCAACCACGGGCGTGAGGCTCCCCGCGGGCCGCAGACACCCTTGCCGGCGCAGGGAGGCCTGCCTGCTCTTCCCTGCTGGCAGTGGAGGATGGGGAGGGGCCGCCCTGGCCACGAACAAGGGCTTCTTGCTCACGTCCTCGACAACGTCTAGATACAACAGGCCGTCCACTTTTATTTCCCTCCACGGGGCGTCTGGGACTCACGGGAGATGGGCTGACAACATAAAAGCCATCTTCCCGTGTGTCATCAGAGACCGAACGCCCACACCCACTAAGGACCAGCAGTGACACACTTGGCCGACAGCAATCTTCACTTGAGAACTCTCCTAGCCTCGGACACAAGTTAGTTGTTAATCAGTCCACCGCCAAAAACTCAGGGGCCCCTCAGCAGGCGCGGGGCCCCCTTCCCACGGCCCGAGCTGCCTGACCAGGCGGCGGGAACCAACGAGCCGCTCTGCCCGTGCTCGGGAGAAGACCCCCTGCGCCGGTCCCCACAGACCCAGCACGCTGCGTCAAGTGCAGCGCGAGCTCGGGGGGCTCCGTGCAGGACCCGCCGGCTGTCGGACACCCCGGCGACTCTTACCTTTGCCGATGACGAGGCCGCACTTGTCGGCCGGCACGGTGCACGTGATCTCCTGGATGCCGCCAGGCGTCCCCGCGCTCCAGTCGCCCCGGCCCCGGCCCCGTCCTCTGGCCACCGCGAGGCCACCAAAGCCGTCTCTTTCCTGGGAGGGAAGCAAAGCTCGAGTGACGATTTCTGCCACTGCCACCGAGACTGCTTTTCGTCTCCAGGGAGGAGGAGAAGTGACAGGATGTAATCAACGCCACGCACGAGGCCCTCGGCGCCTCCGCCACGGTTCAGACTCTGAAGTGCTCCTTTAAAGCCAGAATTAACGCAAACCACAGGTGTGTTTGGGGGGGGGTGGGCGTGTGCGGGCCATCAACAGCCCTGATGGACCCCACTACACCAGGCAGTCAGACGTAAACTCCTGTGTCGGGGGCCCCGTGCCCTCTGCGCGGCCGTCTAGGACTGGGCCCTAAGGTCCCGGTGTCAGGGCGGTTTTCTCCTCCACGCTGAGGCCACCCTGGCCCGTGGCTAACCCCTGCTGGGCCTACCGGAAGGCCAGCATCAGATGCTGCTCAGCCGAGGGCATTTCAAATGGACACCCAAGTGACAAGTCTGCCTGTGCCTTCCCTCCCGGCCCCGCTGGACGCTCGGCGTTGGGCTCACACCCCAACGGGCAGAAAGGACAAAGAGAGCGCCGCGGTGTGCCATTCCCCGCAGAACGAGGGAATGACCCACGCGGGTGGGCCCATGGGCTGGGGGCTGGAGAGGCCTCCAACTCATGCTTACACGGTGCCCCCAGCCGCCAGCACCTAGCAGGAGGAGGCTCCTTCCCCTCGGGGCCGCCAATCTCTTTGGAGGTTTCCGTCCTCTGAAACACTCTGGAGCCACGGCATTTAAAATCTTCTTTATGTTTGTTTTCTTTAATGTTCATTGGTTTTTGAGGAGGGGAGAGAGGGAGAGGGAGACAAAGAATCTGGAAGCAGGCTCCAGGCTCTGAGCTGTCAGCATGGAGCCTGACACGGGGCTCGAATTCGAGCCATGAGATCATGAGCTGAGCCGAAGTCGGACGCTCAACCGACTGAGCCCCCAGGCGCCCCTTATCTTCATCTGCTGAGGGCAGAGCGGATCCGGCTGAGCGCCCCTTCAGGGAAGGGGGACCGAACAGATGCTCAGGACAGGACAGCTGTCTGGCCAGAGCTCCCTCCGCTGATGAAGAGTCAAGTGAGCGTTCACCCAGGGTCTAAACCGGCAGCGAGAGGAGACGGTTCGAGAGCCTTTATCCCTGTGCTCGGCTTTTATGAGACACAAACGGTGAGCAGACAAGGCAACTTTAGGGACGGACGTTAAGGCGCCTGTGCGCTCGCACACACAGAGGCTGTGTCCGGCCGCTCGCGCCTCCGCACCTCCGGGTCTGTGTCCTCCGCTCTCCTACACAGGACGCTGGGCTCCCACAGGGATTCTCTTCTGAACCCGTCTCACCCCAAGCCTCGCCTGCCTCTCCACAGGCAGCGCACGCCCCTCTGGGACGCACAGACTCGGGAAGTCTGGGGAGGAGGCTACAACCCTGTAACCTCGGCACGGCCGCCTGATTACTGGGGGGACCCCGCGGGCGGCACAGCCTGGCCCGCGCCCCTCAGGCTGCGGCTGGGGAGGTGCGGGGACTGGTCCCGGCTGGTGCGGCCAATAGCAGGGCTGGGACTGTGGTTTCTGACCTGAGGCGTCTCTGTTTGGCTCCAGGTGTTTCAAGACTCTCCCTCAGTTGGGCACATGGGCCGGGGGGGGGACACGACACACACGCCGACCCAGCTCGGCCGCAGCGATTCCCAGGGCACTTCGGCACAGGGGCGCGGGCGGAGACGCTAAGGGCGTCACGCAAGCTCGCTCACGTCCCGAGGCAGCGACGGGATGGGATCCAGGGCAGGGAGGCGGCCCGAAGACTCTGGGGGACCCTGAAGTGACTTCTGAAGAAGGTGAGATCAGAGTCCACCTAACAGTCCTGCGCAAAGCACGCCTGAGGCCTTGAAGCCTGGTGAACTGCACTGTCCCGCCCCAGACAGGTTCTGCGGTCAGCAACCGGCTGTATAAACACCCCAGATCCTGGGAGAGCGAGAAGCTGGCAACGAAACGACGAGAAGGCAGGAAAAGGGCAGATGAAGAGGAGGCGTCGGTGGTGCCCCCAGAGACAGGCAACCGACGGGAGTCCCGGGCTCCGGAACGGTGACCGAGGGCGTGACTGCACCACAGTGCTGTCCCCGGACCCTGTGTGGCACGTGAGCTTTCGCAGGCGACGCGTCTGAAGGCCGGAGGGGCGGACCCACCTGGGCTGTAAGAATGAGCTCGTTGATGACGTGCGCCGCGTGCTGACACCGATCTGGGGGCCCCATGACTTGCGCCGCTCGCTCCGGACTGACGCCATCGTCTGCCGAACAAAGCGAGAGACGGGGTCAGGGAGAGCCCCGCTTTAGCTCGTAAGCAACAGTCAGTCTGACTTGCAATCAGTATTCCCACCAGATGCACCGCGACGCGCACACACCTGCCTCTTTGTACGCCGCCCACACCAACACCCGCCTCGCACGCGGCCACAGCCGGTTAATTTCTTTATGACTTTTAATGTTTTTATTTATTTTTGAGAGAGGGGGAGGGAGGTGGAGAATCTCAAGCAGGCTCTGTGCTGTCAGTGCAGAGCCCAACATGGGGCTCAAACCCATGAATTGTGAGATCATGACCAGGGCCAAAGCCAGACACTTAACCGACTGAGCCCCCCGGGCGCCCCAAGTTACAGCCATTTAAAAAATACATTGTTACAGGGGCGCCTGGGGGGCTCAGTCGGTTAAGCGTCTGACTTTGGCTCAGGTCATGATCCCACGGTCTGTGGGTTCGAGCCCCGCATCGGCTCTGTGCTGACAGCTCAGAGCCTGGAGCCTGCTTCTGACTCTCTGTCTCCCTCTCTCTGCCCCTCCCCTGCTCGAGTGCTCTCTCTCTCTCTCAAAAATAAACATTAAAAAAAAATTTTAAAGGCATCATTACAGAAACAAAAAGCAACAATGTGGAGGACGGCAGAGCTGAGCTATGGCGGTGCTTCCAAAAGTCAGCGTATCGCGAGGTTTTCCCTTCAGGAAAATGAGGACAACAGAAATCATGTTGCTCATGAAAGCAAATCTACATTTAAAGAACTGTTCTTCATTCTAAGATGTTAGTCCTTTTTCAAATGGTTTTAACTTTAAATAATGAAGTCAAAATAACAGGTTTTTTTAAAAAGTCTTCACTTGACAAAATGAAAAGCTGGAAACGCCATGAAGGCCCAGAGGAGAAAGCTGGACTGGCCAGCGGGTAACAGACGGGAGGGGTGGAGCGAACACACACACACACACACACACACACACACACAGGCACCTGCCCGCCTTAGGTACAAAGTCCTTGTCGTGTTAGGCGCTTTCATCACTCTGCACGGAACTTAGGACCCTTGAGAGTCAGCAGGACCAACCTGGCTTGAACTGAATCCTCACCCCGGCATCGTTCTGAATCTTCTTGATCATCTCCCCATTTCTTCCTATGACAATCCCAACAGCAAACCTCGGCACAGACACCTGCGGGCACAGGGAAACAGAACCGGTAAGAGCTTCTCAAAGGATCGGATCGGTGGCTTCTTAAAGGACACGTTGAAAAGAAAAGAAAAGAAAAGAAAGAACAAACAGCTTGATTTTGGCTGCAGGGCCTTCCTGGAAATGAGCTAATACAGCATGTTCCTCTTGGGAAAAATGTGGTTGATGCTGGCATTCCTGCCTGTTCGAAATAGTTACATTTGTTCGAAATAGTTACAAAAATGCAGTGCAGTAAAGCGAGATAAACTTTGTAAGTAAAAGGTTAAAAACGGCAAGCTTATCTTCCCGCGTCCATGAAATAAGCATAAAGGTCCGACGTGCACTGATTACACTAATGGTCCTTAACGTGTCCCCCTCCCCCCCTCATTCTTTTATCGAGTAAAATACACAGGACAGCCTTCATCAGTTAACCACTGAGCACACGGCTCAGTGGTTATGTAGCCGTCGCCGGTCTCCATCCCCCCAACCTCTGCATCACTGCCCCCCAGAGTTCCACCCGTGTCCACTGAGCGGAGCCTCCTTCCGGCAGCCCCGACCACGCCGCGCCACCTCGTGCACGTGCAGCCACACAGGACCTGTCCTTCTGGATCGCCCTATCTTACTGAGCACGTCTGCAGGGTCTACCCGTGGCGCGGCTGCAGGTCTCAAGATTTCATTCGAAAGGAAAGCTTTCCCTCCCGTTCCTCCTCGTCAGGAAGCCGGGCTTCTGAGCCGGGTGCATCACAACGCTGAGCACTGAGGGCACCTGGGCTCGGGGCCTCACCGGGGCAGCAGGAAATCCTCAAAACCGGGAGGAATGGCCGCGTCCCCGGCAATGCAGGACGGCTGTCTCTGCCACCCTGGCCGCGGAGCCAGATGGAAGCCTGGCCTGCGAGCTGAGAGCTCGCCCGTGTGCCTGGGAACGGCCCCGGGAACGACCCGGAACGACCCGGTGGGTCGCCTACCTCTATGCTGCCTCCACCCACACGGGCGCTGAAGTCGCCGCGGACGCCCCGGAAGTCGGCTTGCTCTTTCTCGCGGATGATCTCCAACACCATTTCTCTCGCTTGCTGCGTGGACACGGAGGAAAGGCGTTATGGAAAATAACATGCTAAGAAAAGACATGACACCAGGTGAAATTTCAAGATCGGACCCTGGTAAGTTGGGCTTAAAGACCCCAAAGGCGCTCAGCCATGGACATTATGGGACTGGCGAGGGCCATCAGGTCCGGTTGTAGGTGATGTGTTCCTCACACCGCCCAAGACATCCACACAGACCGGGGCCCAGCCTCTTTCAGGCCACAGTCGGATCAGCACACGGGTGCTGGGGCAGAGCTTGGTTACTGCAGCCCGGAGGCATCTGGGCGCGCTGCTCCTTCCGAGAGCTCCGTGGGCAGGTTCCATGGGAAAGAAGGCGTCACAAGGGCTCCCATCACAGAGGAGCAGGGAGGCAAAGGGAAAAGGCCAGCGCAGGGAGCCTGGAAATACCTTCTGGTACCCAGAGATCAAAGACCCCAGGTACCGACCGGCAAGACTGCCTCTCGGGCCCGGCGATCTCGGAGGCACACTCAGCATCTCCACCCCCCAAACATGTAGTGAAGCCTGGCCGGCAGGCACCAGCCCCAAAGTCACATGGGAATTTACACTGCATCCGAGTTCTGGAAAACCCACACGGGGCCAAAAAGTCCCAAGATAGCAATTAGAGTCTTCAGATATTTAGAGAAATCGGGAGTGTGGACGGACTATGAGAGGAGGTTAGAAGGCTGCTATTATTTTCTTAAGCCTGGTTTTCCGGAAGTTAGTTCTTAGGATCTCGGGGTAGACAGCTGTGATGCCTGCTGCTAACTTACAACCGGTGAAGTGTCACACACACACACACGCACACACGCACACGCGTGTCGGATGGACAGGCAGGATGAGATTACACAGGTGCTCCCTGTTCTCTTTTCAACGCTTGAAGTTTTTCGTAATAAAAAGTTGGGGAGCGAAGAAAACAAATGAACAACAATTTATACTGAATATAGCAAACAGCTTTTCCCAATAAAAAAAAGTGGAATACGGTTTTCAAAAAAAAAAACACTAAAAACCTGTTGTAATCATTTTCCCGCACATTCCCGAAGCATTAACAAAATAAGCTCTTTGTCAGTCTTTTCATAAAAGAACCAAAAGTTCCCACAGAGCAGGCAAGCAGGAGCCCACCTGCACGCATCTGAAGAGGTCAGAAGCCCCGGGAAGGCCCGGGGCGGGGGGACGGGGCCCACCTGAAAGGGCGTAAAGGGCTGGGTCGCCGACTGGAGCCCAAGGACAGCGGCCATGTTAGTCACTGGCCCTCAATCCTGTATGAAAACCATGATTTTACAGGGTCTCCTGGGTGGCTCAGCCAGGCAAGCAACCGACTTCAGGTCAGGTCATGATCCATGGGTTGGGGGTTCAAGCCCCACATCAGGCTCTCTGCTGTCAGCGCAAAGCCCGCTTTGGATCCACTGCCTCCCTCCCTCTGCCCCTGCCCTGCTCGCGCACACACTCACGCTCTCTCAACAATAACCATTAAAAAAAAATACTGGGGGAAATAAATAGGTGAAGGGGATCAAGAGTTATAAAATAAATAAGCCACAGAGTTGGGAAGTGGAGCAGAGGGGTACAGTTGGTGAGACTTTAATCTCACACACGTGCGCACGCACACACGCAACGGGGGGGGGGAGGGAAGGATGGGGGGAAATAGTCCACCTGGGGGGGCGGGTAACATCCGCTGGACCGACGCCCCAGGGCTCCGACAGAGGTGCTGTGGCTGCTGACAGACCAGCGCACAAGGCGCCCGGAGCACCTCCAAGGGGTAGCAAAGGCAAGGCAGTGGTTGGGGGGGGGGGGAACGGACACCTCCCTGGGCGCGCAGCCCGCTCGCACCCCTGCTGACCGCCAGAGGTGAAGGGTGGAGCCGCCCGGGTCAGGTTCCAGCTAAGCCCTCGTGCTCGCAGACCCGGGCTGTCCTCTGGCTGGGAGCTCAGGGCACAGGTCCCCTGCTCAGGGACACGCCCATGCCTGGGGGTGCTCCCCTCCCACCTGAGCTGGAAACCTTGCACAAACAGGCCAAGAGAAAACAAGCAGGTAAGACCCAAAAAAGAGCCCGCACCCGAGGTGACCCAGGCCACCACATGGGAAACTATATCCGATCCGTGTGACGAAACCATCTTTGTTTATGAATTAAGTGTTCACTTAGGTGTACTGTCCATGGCCACAGCCATCCTCGTGGGGCCCGTGGGCTGTCCAAACACGGCCAGTGTAAACGAGGAACTCAACTCTTATTTGAGTTATTTTTTTATTAAAAAAATTTTGTTTAATGTTTATTTTTGAGAGACAGAAAGAGACAGATTCAAGTGAGAAAGAGGCAGAGAGAGGGAGACACGGAATCGGAAGCAGGCTCCAGGCTCCGAGCTGTCAGCCCAGAGACCAACGCAGGGCTTGAACTCAGAAATGGTGGGATTGCGACCTGAGCCGAAGTCAGGCACGTCACTCACTGAGCCCCCCAGGCGCCCCTGGTTTCAGTTAATTTAAATGGCCGCCTGTGGCCAGTGGCTCCGGGGTAGGCAGTACACCCCTCCGTCCCAGCTGGCTGGAGACGACAGCTCACCGTACACAAGGAACATCCGGTTTTAGAGCTTCCTGAACGACCTAAAAGCGCTCCGCGCTCCTCCCAAGCGGCGCCCCCACGCGCGGGGCCCGCGGATCCCAGGGTGTCCTACCTGCACTTTGAACGGGTCCCCGGTGATGCGGAGAGGCTTGTCTGCTCCCGTAGGCAACGGGCCGTCCTGGATCATGACCATCTTCACACCGGTCCGCTCCTGGGGGGACGCAGGACAGGGCTCAGCACCACGAACGGGGACGCGGCACGGGAGGCAGGCTGGGCCACGTCCCAGCCGCCCCGAGGCGCTGTCCCCCGAGACTGCGGGCACACAGGCCACGCTAGAGAGCCCCAGGCCCCCGGTTTCCTGGTGCCCAGAACATCCCAGCCTCACGAACTGCGGTTAGGAGCAGTGCTGAGCGCGGGCGTCATCCCATCAGGGCCCGTGGGCCGCTCTGCTGAGAAGCAGGGGCTCCTGTCCCCCCCCCCCCCGTTCACTGACGGGCGGGCTCGGACAGCAAGCCGCCCAAGCCTCCGGAGCGGAGGGTGAGGGTGGTGGGGGAGCCCTGGGGGCCAGGAGCCCGCACACAACAGCGCCTGCCCGCCCGAGGACTGGGCCACGAGAGGGCACACCAGGCGGACCGTGACCCCTGACCTGCAACTTTGAAAGCCCGGAAGTTCTGAAATAAAAGTTTCCTCATAACTCATTTGGCTCCAAAACCAACTGAAGTCCTGTGCGCTACTGCTGGATTGTCCCCTCACTGAGCGCGACTGTCCTCACACTTAGCTATGGAAACAGGCATCGGATCACGGGGTGCGGCCCCGGGACCTGCCGGGGGTTCAGTTCTGAAACGCGTTTGGCTCCCGGGTCTCCGAGGGAGGATTCTGGAACAGAAGCAGCTAACACGCACGGAGCGCCCGCCAGCAGCGGCTCTGTGCGGGTCCCGTACAAACACACAGCCACCAGGTCACTGCAGCTGCTTCACCAGCGAGGCGGGCACGTCCCCGCCTTCACACACGAGGATCCGAGCCCTCGGAAGATACGGAAACGTGTCCGACCAAGATCACACGGCCAGCGCGGGGGCGTGCGGCTGGCTAAGAGCGCCATCTCTGGGCACGCTGTTTGCATCTGAGATGTCGTCACGTGGTGGTAAAATCCTAAGAGTGGCACTGCCCCAAGGTTGTGGCAAGTTCGTGGGGGACACAGGTTCAGAAAGCACGCGTCCAGCGGAGGGTGTGTACAGGGACCCCCCCCCCCGCCCCCCAGCGGAGGGTGTGGGCGGAGCTCCACCCTGAGCCGTGTACAGCCAGCCCCGCAGAGGGGAGTGGGGCAGGGGGAGGACCGAGTTACGACCGGACCCCCCGCCCCCACCTCTGCCCCTGGAAGGCCCGTCTAAGCGCCGCTCTGCTCCAGCCTCGCCTACCTGCAGCTGCTTTATGGTCTCCCCTCCTTTGCCGATGACCAGGCCCACTTTAGACGCAGGGATAAGAATCTCCTGGATCGCGCTACTGCTGTCTGTGTCGTTGTGAAAGCCAGGTCCATTCCGACAGCGGTCCACAATCTGTCCCAGGAGCCGCTTGGCTTGTCTTTGGGAGGGAAAATAATCACAAGAGAGGAAGCATTAAATGGATGGGCGAGGCACCCGCAAAAGGGAAACAGCACCGGGGGTGGGGGGAAGAACACGAAGGCGTCAAGGCAGCCCTCCATCCAGCTCCAGCTCCTGCCCCCATGAGCCGGGAGGTCTCTGCCATCCGCCGCGTGACTGGGCTGGAATTTAAAAAGCAACACACAGCACGCGGCCGTGTTCCACCACAGTCCGCTTCCGGCCTGCCCTCCGCGCGTGGTGCTGCCTGGCACTCGCTTCCCAGACGGGTCTCGTCTCCTGTCAGAAATGTCAGCTGCCGTGGTGGCAGAGACCGCCTTTGCGCCCCCTGCACCCCTCTCTGGTCCCTCGTCCTGCACGGCGCTTCCCCCAGAGCAGACACTCAGCATGACACTGGTTAAGTGCGGGCAGGAGCGAGCAATGAGAGATGGGAAGAAAGAAAGCGGGGGTTAGTAGTCCCCACCTGAACCCCAGACTCCAAAGGTCCGCTCCCTAACCAACCTGCTCTACGACGTTTGAGCAAAGGCCGTGAGTCCCCGGTCTGGTCTCAAGGGGCGGGTGGGGGCGGAGGCAGGACGCTGGTGTGGCCACACAGTCACCAGCGCCTGCTCTCAGCTCTCAGCTTTCCCGGCTGGAGTCTCAGGACCCTGCTTTCGATGCTGCTTTGTTCAGAGGCGGGGGAGGGAGGCCCCCTGTCGGGGCCATTGCCTGCTCTGCCCCCTGGCTGGCTTTCTTTCTTTCTTTTTTTTTTGGTTTTTGGTTTGTTTTCACTATGTATTTTTTAAACCACCATGTACAACCTATTTCTTGGTTCCACCAGTGGGGAAGAATTCGGCTACTGTACAGACGGGGTGCACTGTCCTGAAGTCACGATCCTGTTACCCTGAATGCCTGGGGAGATGAGGAAGCAGGACCGGTTAGAGAGGCAGAGGAAAGGAGAGAGAGGTAGGAAACAGATGCCGCCTGCGGCCGTCCTGAGCCCCTGCGGACGGTATCGGCTGGCCGGTCTCCTCAGCTTAGCAGCTTTTTAGTATTTTGCCTGTGTGCTAAATTAACCTGCGTTGGAAGAAAAATGCCGTGACTCCAGCAAAACCATCCCGCGTGCCCTAGAATGCACACCTGCCGGCAATCTTTATTCTGGGTCACTGCTTGCAATGTTACGGCAGAACAAGAGAATTTAAACTCATCTGGACTCCCAGAGAAATGGAAACAATGAAACAGCCCTATCTACTGAGCCAGACGTAATCTCGGCACCCCGTCCCCAAACGCAACGTAACTCAGTAGACTGAAAGAGGGAAGCGAGCAGACTCGAGGTTAGTACATCTCCGTCCCCTAGGAGGCTGTCGGATTCACGGGGCCGGCACCTGCTACGAGGCTCTGGGTGCGGGCGGCCAGGGCCGGAGAGCAAGGCTGTCATCAGTGGGCTGCAAGGGCCCCAGGAGTCAAGGCGCCCTCTGGCCGGTCCACACAGCCCGCTGAGGGGCGCAGCGGCCACGGAAGAGTCTGTTCGTTCGGTTCACAAGTACCAGAAGGGCAGGGGGATGGGCCGAGGCAAAGGACCTGGTCCCAGGATTTCTCGGCGGTTCCCAAAGCGCCCGGCTCACCAGTGCAGACCTGCTCACGTAAAGGACGGAGCACCAAGGAAGAAGAAGGTGGCGGACTCGAGTGTGCGGGCGGGGTGAACGCACGCTCCTAAGGAAACCCGGCGTGGGAAGGAGATGTCAGGACCGCCGCCAGAGGCTCTGCAGAACTTGACCAAAGGGTGTACCACGTGGGGGCCACAGAAAACTCCCCTGGCCTGGCCGCACCCAGGCCCCTCTCCACAGAGGCGTCTGCCGCCGTGGCCAATCCACGGTGTCGTCACAGTTTTGCCCTTCCATTTCCCTCCGTGTGGGGAAGGAAGAAGAAGAGTAAAAGGAAAAAGTAAATAAAATAAACTTACTCAATACTTTCTGGGGTTCCGGTAAGTACACAGGGCCTCTCTGGAATCCCAGAACTCTCTATAAGAAGAACCGAGAAGAGGAGGTGTGTTGGTGGGCGCCAGGCGGCCGTGCGCCTCTGCCCCCGGGTGTAGGCCGCCTCCCTGGGCTGGCTCCGGGGCCGGCCCCACAGAAGCCCAGGCCCCAGAAAAAGACGGTGTGCTTCCGCTCGGGGACAGAGCAGCAAGCTGGCAGGGCCACCCCCAGTTCGCAGGCTGCAGGGGGGTCCGAGGGGGTCCTGAGGACCAGTCTCGCCTCATCTTGGACCCGAGTGTGTGCTGAGGAGGGCCTGAGCCACGTGACCCGCTCTTCCTCAGTTTCTCCGCTTGCACGGTGGCTTCTGGTCGCCTGCTGGCAAGCGGCCCCCGGCGCCAGTGAGTTTAATGGGCGCCCCTCAAGGCAAGCGCCGCTCCTGCGTGGCCACCCCTAGACCTCAGCGCCACCTCTGTGGAACTCGTTCCGGGCCACTTGACAAGACAGGAAGAGCTTGCTTTTCAACACCACTCAGCCCTTGACTTCTTCCGAAAAACACTGCCTCTCAAAATTCTCGCTCAAAAAAAGAAAAACAAGGACAACCAACGGTAGTTACTGCCGTCAAGACACTGTAAGATGT
Source organism: Mungos mungo (assembly GCA_004023785.1). Classification (NCBI taxonomy): domain Eukaryota; kingdom Metazoa; phylum Chordata; class Mammalia; order Carnivora; family Herpestidae; genus Mungos; species Mungos mungo. The sequence continues at coordinate 48,790 of PISW01004222.1, read as the reverse complement.
GTCTCCTAAGTGGATGACGCCTTCTCTAGTGCACTGTCCTCCCCCAGGCCCCCTCCTCCACGATGGAAAGAGAGCAAACGCAAATTCGCTGTTAGAACTATTAATAAAAACACTTCTTCCGCAATCTGTCTCTCTCCGTTTTGCACAGTCGAAACGGACCCGGCTGTGGAGGGTCCCGGACTGTGTTTGACACATGCTTATTTAGCCAGAACCCCTAGCCAGCCTCTTTCTACACAGGGGAGCCGGCGAGCAGGCCCCAGGAGTGACCCCAAAGCCACAGCACTCTTCCAGGCCCCGCTGCCTGGCGTGACACCCGGGGCAGATAACGGAGACCCTAGGGCCGCAGGCGTCTGGCAGGGGCCGTGGGAGCCTCGGAACCACCAAGGGCCCCGTGTCTGGGCCTGCCTCTGCCCTGGTTTTTCTGTTTCTCATCTGGGCGTCTGGATCCAAAAATGCAAGGAAAACAGCAGTCGTGAATACTTACCCAGGCCCCCCGGACTTCTAAGTCACGAGCAAAGGTAATGAAATCTGGAAGACTTGGCAAAACACTGATTTATACCCAACTGAGAGCTATGAAAAGAGGAGCCTTACCTGAAGCAATCTGAATTTTGCAACCAGATTCTGCTTGAATCCGTGAAATCTGCTCACCTCCCCTGCCGATAACTGAAACAGATTGAACAGGGTCAGGTCGTGGCCCCCCCGATTCCATCCTTATCCATGCACGAAGGCCCTAATTGGCTCTGCAAACATCCACACGTGGCTCACAGCACCACAAATCAGGGAGGCCTTGGTGCGCCCACGGGAAGAACTCGTACAACACAGCACACAGGTACAGGGTGCCCCAGCCCCGCGTGGAGAGGAGGGGAGGGGTGGGGTGGGGGTGGGAGCCTGGAGTGGCGCTCGCAGCACTTCAGGGCTCTGGGGGACACGGTGTGCAAAGCATTCTGCCACAGTGACAGCCACAGTGCGAGGCCAATCAGGGCAAGCAGGTAACGCGGATACTTACTAAATCCGACCATTTTATCAGGCACTTTGAATTCTTCTGTTATTACTGCCCTAAAAACAAAGAGCATTTTGGAAAAACATACAGAGTAAACAAATCCACAGCCACTTCAGGTTTTCCCCAAACTTCCCATGTGGGCAAGGCTGGACGACAGAGGCTCAGAATGCGAATCGTGCCGACTGGGCCGCTGAGGCCACAGCGTTGGGGGAAGAGCGTTTTCTGACGGGACCCCCCCCCCCGGTCACTCCTTCTCGAAAGGACCCGAGCCTCCGCTTCCCTTGTGTCAGAGGAAGCCACCTCGGACTTTCCATTAAACCATCAACTCTACTAACAATCACTCTTCTTCTCAGTCCTGCCGAACCCCCACAGCAGTCTCCGCTCGCGGAGGGGGTTCAGATTTCTCTTCTCGTCTCCTTCCTACATACAGATACTCAATTTCCCTTTCACATTCCCCGTTTCCCAATCTTTTTATTGTTTTCTGGCCTCCCTCTACTTTATCTGTGGTCCAGGGGGAGATGCTCCAAATGGAACCAGGAGTCAACAGGCCTAATCAGTGCTGACCAGGACGGGGTACTCAGGCACTGGCGTTAACGCTCTCCCGTCCGTTATGTGTCGGGTCGTTTTGTGTATTTTTTTTTAAACAACTACCGCACTGGTTCTTTCAAGCAAACCTTCGAAGTTGCCAGAGAGAGAGTGTATTATGGACAATATCCAATTTGCCCAACGCCCTAGAAAGCAATTAAATCTAAACATTTACCTTAGGAGGAAGCTAAATGCAAGGAGTTGAAAAAGAAAAAAAGGGTAATGAGCATTTTTAAACATCTCTCACAGCTGGGTTTTTACCCACTACGGAAAGGATCGAATCCAACGCACGTTGTTAGGGAAAGCGTGGCGCGCAGGACAAGTGCAGCAGCGGAAGTTACACTCGCCACTGTGCCCGCGGGATGAGAGCAACCGCCTTCTCTGTGCGGGTGCGCCTCCTCCGGGTTACCCGTGGGCAGGGAGCCCCTCTAGCTCCCGGGGTGCTGGAGCTCACCCCGAAACCAGCCAACTCCAGCTTCCTAATCAGTAACACTGTGACAAAAACGCCAAGCCTCGGCTGGCCCAGCACATCCCGAAGGAGGTGCGGGGGCCCCCCTGGGAAGGGCTTCCTGGCTGTGGCAGAGGGTGACGGTCCTGCTGCATGTGCAGCCCCGAGACCGTGGCTCCCAGGCGTGGCACCAGCTGTCTGTCCTCAGCAAGGGTCCCTGGGGAGGCTCCTGAAGAGGGGGGTCAGCACTATCCTAATACAAACTGTCCCAAAACTCAGCTCCTCCGCCCTCAGGAACGGTGAGAGCAGACTCTCTTCGAGGGAGAAAGGTACGAAGAGGGGCTGCTCTGGGCCCCCCGGAGACAGAGCTGCACCCAACTGCGAGGATGAAGCTGGTCTATGCACCAAGTGTGCGCATCGTGGAAAGGAAAATTCTGACTGATTACGGCTTCATAGGAAGGTCACGTTCGAGACTAACGGCAAAGTGGTTTAACTTATCTTAGTTGCTTAAAAACCAGAGCAGACTGGGAGCCCGGCAAAGACGAGACCGGCGCCTGAGGATTTCTAGAAATCCCCCAACATCCGCGCAGCACGAGAGGACAGAACTGTATCGGCGGTGTGGCGGCCGGGGATGAGGGACGCTATGTTACGGTGACTGACGCACCGCCCGAGTTCCAGCCAGGAGGAGAGAAACCGGCGCGGGCTTTCCTGGGGGTCTCATTCTTTTCTGAAGGATGACGCTGGAACTGCGAACACTGCATCCGCCTTCTTAAAAAGACGTCTGGTCTGTTTAAAGCCCAGAGGTCTCTGCCGCTCTCTAAATCCTCAGTATGTAAGGGAAGGCTATGGAGGTAAACTGAGGCAGGGAGTCAGGATGACACGTCTCCAAGGCCCTGTGGCAAGTGCGGGCTTGGGGTGGGCCCTGGGCTTCTGGCCTCCTTGTGAGTCACAAGCTCCATCTGGTGAAAGCCCAGTGCCTGATGCTTCTTCGGGACACATGGGCCCAAATGAAGATGTTAAGGATTCTTAAAACACAGGGAAACGCTGTCAACTCGGGATGGAAAATTTCACAGCCTCTCCTTTTAACTTAGGCGTACGTGGACAGAAGAGACGCAGCCCCCACATTCTAGGGGTCCATTAAGTTCACATACAATCATGGCTGGTTTTCAATACCCCTGTTCATTCATCCCTCGAGCTTACACTGTCTGGGAAAGGACTAGAAAAAAAACCACAAAAAACCTTGAGTCTTAAAGAAATCTAGCCCCTGGTTTTTCACACTCTCAACCTCTGACTTGCTAACACTCTAGTACAGATGGTGGATCAATAAACAATTAGAAATGATCAATAAATAATAAAACATAACCCACTGCTTACCTTTGATGTACCAAGGCCCCTAACTGGTTACCTACTGTGGCAAAGAGAAAGAGAAGAGAAAAATCAAAGCATTAGCACGGATAAACTAACTCCATCCTTACACGAGTTCTTACCATTTCGGGGGGAGGGGGGTGGAGAAAAAAGAAAGGCAGAAAGAAAGCAAACAGTAATTTAGGCTCAGTGGCTGCAATGAATGCGGTGCATGATACGGAACAGGAGGGGACGTGCTGATCAACCCAGTGTCTAACCCAGTGTCCAGCTGAACGCGGGATAAGACATTGATCTGTGTGTCCACATGCTGGGAAGCCTGGGAGAAAATCCCGCTTGCCTGAATCCCCCTCCCTTCCCACCTCCCTCCTGCTCCGGAGCCAAACTCCACGTACAGATAGCGAAGGTTCCCTCTTTCTCTTTTTCAAACAAATGAGAAGATTTGCCCTCCGAGCCCGGGAGCATTGTTACAGATCGCTACCCGGCAGCTGCGGTCCCGAAGAACGTGCACATATGCTCCGGCCGGCCACGGGGCATCCCCCCACCCCCGCCCCGATGCTGCCGGCCCTCCCAGGAACAGGCACATCGCAAGGACAGGACCTGGCGTTTCCCCTCCTTGGGCCTCTCCGTTAACCCGCCGCCACAGCCCGTCCGTCGTGGACCGCTAAGCACGAGCGAGTCCTTCCAAGCCCGTTTCACAGAGACGGCAGTGCCAAACAGCCTCTGGTGAAAACCCACTCTGCGGTCACACTCCCACAAGACCACCTGGGCTGCACATTTTATTCCGGTTTTCCCTCTTTCAGCTACTGACGAGCGTCTCCCTCCCCAGCCTTCAGCCAGAAGGAGTCTGTGGTGTTTCTCTTTTGGAGAATGCAGCCGGGGAAACAGAGTCAGCAGACACTGAAAAAGCATAAATCCGAAACATTCCAGCGAACTGAGCAGATCTTACGGTGTGCTACTGAGAGCACTCAAAAATAGGTCTCTGGGGACTGCGGTGAGGGGGACAGACTGCAGAGGTGTGGGGACGCTCAATCACATCAACTTCTGAACAGAGTGAAACGGGCTGACATCCGAGGTCTAGGGCTTCCTACTGCTCTTCCTGCCTGAACTTGACCCCGTCCTTCTGACTGGACAGAAGCTGGCCGTAACAAAGACAGAGGACAAGAAACAGGTCACAATATGTATGTTTTTTAATGTTTATGTGGGAGTGCACACAGGGAGGGGCAAAGAGGGGGGACGACAGAGGACCCAAAGCAGGCTCTGCGCCGACAGCGGTGAGCTCGGTGTGGGGCTTGACCTCTCCTCGAACCGCGAGATCATGACCTGAGCCGAAGTCAGATGCTCAACCGACTGAGCCCCGCAGGTACCCACTCGGGTCACATTTTACAAGAAACGAGAGCATGCTGGCAAAAAGTAAACGCGGCTCCTGGGTCAATACCGTATCTCCTCTGGACCGACAGCAAGATGATGGCTGCAGCCCAAACACTGACAGCATGTACTATTAACCTGCTTACCTCCGGGACAGGGAATTGTTTTTTATTGAATCTTAAAATTTTTTTCTACGCACTTCCAGTTCGCAGATGACAAAGGCCCTCCCTTGGGCTGGGTCGTGCTCACGTGAAGACTGGGCAATCCCGACCTGGGGCAAGGAACCCCCACGCCACACTCAGGCCCCCGGTGTCGCCAGGGAGGAACGGCCACCACTGCCAGGCAGCGGGTCTGAAAAAAGCAGGCTGGGGAAGAATGCCCACAGAAGAGTGCCCTTGAGTTTGGCTGCCCGCCCCTACTCCAGGGTCCAGCCGAGCCTCTGCTTACTGCCAGAACGCCTCTGGGGGTGAAGAATACTGAAGACATAGAGACTGAAGACTAAGATGTTTGAAATGCCAGGAACACAGAGAGGTGCCTGAGGGCCACATGGCCGCGCCTTGGCTCCTGGCCTGCGGTGCTGTTTGGTAAGAGCTGTTCAAAGGGCTGATGATCTTCAGATATTTTGGCCAGAAAAGCCACAGAAGCAGGGTAAAGGGCAACGCTACCGTAAAGAACTTTATGAGGTTCACGAGAACTTCGGGAGGCTCTTTGGTCAAAAGCCATTTAAATTTTGTGCTCGTCACAAAAAAAGGAAATTCCTTTTTGTCAGTAAGGTTATGCGTCACAGGTTTCTCTCTCTCTCTCTCTCTCTCTCTCTCTCTCTCTCTCTCACACACACACACACACACACACACACACACACACACACACACACGGTACGGCCAAGTGCCTTGCTGACAAAGGGGAGGTGCTCACAAAGATCGAAAACAGAAGTGCACCCGCCATCACCCCAGAGAGCCGCGACTGAGGACGCACTGAAGAAGGAAACCAGGGGCGCCTGGGGGCTCAGTCGGTGAAGCGTCCGACGTCGGCCCAGGTCATGATCTCTGGTTTGTGGGTTCAAGCCCCGCATTGGGCTCTGTGCTGACAGCTCGGATTCTGTCTCTCCCTCTCTCTCTGCCCCTCCCCAACTCACGTTCTGTCTCTCTCTCTCTCTCTCTCTAAAATAAACCTTAAAAAATTTTTAAAAGAAGAATGAAAGAAATCAAATTCCAATTTGACTCAACTCTTGAGTTGGACCCTGAGGAAGGACACACAGCCCCTTTCTCCAGGCAAATGCCACAGCCCCAAGGCTGAAACACGCAATTGAAAGTTTCACTTCCTGTGGAAACATTCCCATTTGAAGTCTAAAAATGAAAACCAGCAGTTAGATCAGGGATGCCGGGCGCTCGCTCAACGGACTGATAGCATCTGACTCCACGAAGAGGGGGCCTCCCCTTGGTCTTCATGATGGGGGGGGGGGCGCGTCAAGTGAAGGAGACTTGTGGGAACACCTATCAAGCTCAATTCAATAGTAACTACAGTCATTTTACTGTAAAAAAAGCAAACTGCCGCGCCGCATACCATCAGTCCTATTTCCCGCTAATGGTGCACGCTGGCCGCCAGCGCTTCGTCTCTCCTCCGTTCCAGCAGGCGCGGGCACACGCAGACACACACACACACACACACACACACACACGCACGCGCGTGTGCGCACACACACAGGTGAGGCTCTCATCTTCTGGCACACCGCGTAACGGGAAGCCATCTGGGCCAGGGGAAAATGAGCTTCCCCACAGAAAAGATTCATGCCACAATATAAGAAATTCTTTCTAACCAGTAATAATACTCTGCCAATTTCAATAATGATCTTTGAAAAAAAAAAATAAGGCACTGGACACATTTCCCCCCTCGCCAGTGAGGAGGAAACTGTCTTCCTTTTTCTTCCCCTAAAGAAATGCTACAAAACATCACTGGGGAACACACCCGACCTTACAACACGACACGCATCCACTTTAACAGCTGACCCCCTTCCTGAGGGACAAGGGTGCTCGCCGCCTCCTTGCGGGAGCACGGAGCAGGTGGGGTCAGGTTAGCGAGGACAGAGAACATCAGCACTTTTTTAGAACTGAGCAAACAGATAAATAAGTCAAACCTTCCTCTGCAGAGCTGGGAAAGGATCCTGTGCCCGCGCCTGGATCCCCAGGCGCCCGGGGCCCTGCCCAGTGCCCTTCCAAACCCCCGCTCCGGTCGGGGATACCTGCGGTCAGCTGCAGGGATTTCTCCCCTGTGCAAAGCAGTTTTAAAACGCTTTTCTCCCAAGGACAGCACAAAGGCTTCCTGCGTTCTAAGGAGGCAACTCTCCCTGCCCCGCCCCAGGGCCACAGACGGGCGGAGTTCAGCTGAAAATCCCTAGGCAAGTCCTCAGGACTCTCTGCAAATCGTCATTTGTAAACGGTGACAGTGGGTCCAAGCCCCTCGCAGTAAGGGCGCCCTCACTTGCAGGGGACTGTGCTCTGGGGAGCGGGCTCTGGTAGGTGCCTCACCTGCTGAGCCCTCTCAGGCCTGCAAGAGCCCAGGACAGGGCCTGTGCTCCCAAAGCTGTGCTCCCGGCCAGGCCCCTCAGGGTGACGTGGTGCGGCAGGCCATCCTGGCCCTCGAGAAGCAGAGTCTGAGGAGCGCAGGGGGAAGCTCGGGGTGAGCGGGGACCTGACCTAGTCTCCGAGCCTGTGGGGGTGCTGGGAACCCCTCCCGCGGCGCTCTGCAGCCCGAGCACCTTCCCACAGCCTGACCCGCGGGAACGGCATGAGGGGAGCAACAAGTCCGTGACGCGTGTCTGCAGCACTGGGCCTCACTTTCGTGTCAGCCGGTGGCCACGAGATCAACTTGGGGGACCACAACCAGCTTTATTAAAAACTAAGCTGGGGACACGGGTGGCTCCGTCGGTCGAGCGTCCAGCTTCGGCTCAGGTCAGATCTCACGGTTCATGGGTTCGGCCCCGCATCGGGCTCTGTGCTGACAGACAGCTCAGAGCCTGGAGCCTGCTTCTGGTTCTGTGTCTACCCCTCTCTCTCTCTGCTGCTTCCCCACTCATGCTCTGTCTCTGTCTCTCAAAAATAAATAAAATGTAAAAAAAATAAATAAATAAAATAAAAAACAAACCTAAGCCAAAAAGCAGTGTATAAGATACAGCAAGGGCATATATTCCATAAAGCCTCTGATTTCAGCTACAGGTGTTTTGATGTGCATGTACTAATTGGTTCTGGTTGAAATATCGTGAGTGGTGTTTTAAAAGTTTGAAAATAACTTGGTATAATCCTTAGCTTAACCTCACGAGGTGGGTAGGATCTCTATTTCACAGCTGAGGAAACAGAGGCTCAGAGAGGTTAGGCAATCTGCCCAAAGTCACACAATTAACGGCCGAACTGGGATTCAAACCCTACTCTACCAGCTTGGAACCCCATTTTCAAGCGTGCGCCATCACACGTGAGACAGAGGCCCAGGTTCAAGTCCTCCTGTGGCACTTCTCGGGCATCTGTCCTGGGGCCTGACCACCTCTCCAGCCGTCAGTTTGCTTGTCTATACGAGAGGGCATGCAGGTTTCCTTCCGGCAGCGATCTTTTCTCGCTCTCTACAAGGGCCCCCCCACCACACCCTCTACGCCCTGGCAATCACTCAGCGTTTCTCCATTCCGAAAACGTGACAGAAATGGGATCACACAGTATGTGACCTTCCGGGATTGGCTCCCTTCACTCGGCTGAATTACCTGCAGGTTCATCCGGGCTGTTGAGCGATCGTATGAGCCGTTTATTCCTCTTACAGCTGAGGAATGTTCCATGGTGCGGATGTGCCATTTTGTTAACCATTCACCTGCCGAAGGGCATCTGAGCTGTTTCCAGTTCGGAGCTGTTACAAACACAGCTGTGACGGGGTGCCCGGGGGGCGGGGGGGGCAGCTCAGCCGGTTAAGTGTCCGGCTTCGGCTCAGGTCATGATCTCGCGGTTTGTGGGTTCGAGCCCTGCATTAGGCTCTGTGCTGACAGCTAGCTCAGAGCCTGGAGCCTGCTTCAGATTCTGTGTCTCCCCCTCTCTCTGCTCCTCCCCCATCGCTCATGCTTGCTCTCTCTCTCAAAAATAAAATAGGGGCGCCTGGGTGGCTCAGTCAGTTGAGCGGCTGACTTCAGCTCAGGTCATGATCTCGCGGTTTGTGGGTTCGAGCCCTGCACTGGGCTCTGTGCTGACAACTCAGAGGCTGGAACCTGCTTCAGGTTCTGTGTCTCCCTCTTTCTCTGTCCCTCCCCCGCTCACACTCTGACTCTCTGTCTCTCAAAAATAAATAAATGTTAGAAAAAAATAAACAAAAAAATTTTAAAAACAAAGTGGTAACAGATTTCTTGTTTCTGGAGGACATACTGGCCCAGCGGTGCGCTGAATGCCAAGTGCACGTGAGCGGCTGGCCCTTCAGCCGTGTTTCCAGCCCTCCCCGGGTGGCCCTCACACCCAGCCAGGGTAGAGAGCCAGCCAGCGTCACACATGTCCTACAAGGACTGAAAAGCCATAAGTTCCCTGGTAACCTGACATCTGAAATCTTGCATGTGAGCTTCGGGTGGATCTCCGCTGTAACACGGATGCTATAGGTTTAGCGCCTTCATTTCTGTGGATAATGCTGACCTACTGTGCGCACCTAGCTGCCTGAGCCAACTGTCCATCCAGTGAGATGGTACTCTGCCAGGGGGGAAAAAAATCTCACCTCCTTTTTCCAGCCCACACATACATGTTACTATGCACCCATACGACGGGCACTCACTTCTCAATTCTAGGCCTAAAGTGGGTGGGTGAGTGGAGGGGCGTGGGGGGGCTCCGGAGTCTCTGCCATAAGTGGAGACCTGAGTGGAATCAAAATCTGAGCCTTCCCCCTCAGAATTCCTCACCAGGATCCTTAGGCCTTGTTGCCCTGGGACTCCCCACCCAGAGTCCGGACTCCTGCCCTGAGGCATGCGATGTGGTGCCAAGCCGTGCAGCGAGGGGAAACGTGAGCGGGGACACAGAAAGGACACGGGCACGGGGCTCCGGCGCAGACACGGCCCTCAGAGAGGTCTGCTTTAGGGCAGGGGCGTGCACGGCGGGGGGAGCTGGAGAGGGCTCCCCGAAGCCCCCTGCCCCTGGGAATCTCCGCCATCCCTGCTGGCCCCTCCGGAGCCCTGCCCCTCCCCCCAGGCCTCGGGCACTAAGGGGGAGTGCTGGCTTTGGGGACAGTTCCGGCATGTCTGAGATTCTGTTTCTCTCTTTCCAAAGCAGACACCCCGGTCCCCGTGGGCTGTGCACGGTGGTCCTCACGCCCAGGCTGCGCGGCAGCAGGAACCCGGGGGGGGCCCCCACGCCCCAACTGGCTGGCACCCCCACCCCTCTTCCTTCTTGCAACGTCTGCATTTAACCAGATCTTCCCTCCCCTCTCGTTTCTCCCTTCTCTGCGTCCTGGGCCACAGGTGGGGCCACAGAGCCGTGGCGGCACTCTGTCGCCGTCTTCCCGTAAGCAGTTCATGTGGGAGCACGCTCGAGAACTCTGCCCTCACACCCCAAGAACGCCATCATGACAACTGGGGGCGCTGGGGGCTCAGCCGGCTAAGCGCCTGACTCTTCCTTCCAGCTCAGGTCACGATCTCGTGGTTTGTGAGTTCGAGCCCCACACCAGGCTCTGCACTGACAGCTAGAAGCCTGTTTGTGATTCATTCTCTCTCTCTCTCTCTCCCTCCCCCCTGCGCTCACACACAGTCTCTCTAAAAAAATAAACTTAAAAGAGAAAAAGAAAAAGAAAGTCCAGCACAATCAGGACAATAGTACGTAAACCTCAAAGACAGAGGGCCCGGGGGCCAGCTGCACGGCCGTGCTCCTGGACACCCGGGCGGTGTGTGGCTGCCTGGAAGCGCTGACAGCAGATAAGCAGGTGGGACAGAGCCCACACGGCCTGAAAGTCTAAAACGATTTACTGGATGGTCCTTTAAAAAAAAAAAGTTTGTCTATTTTGAGAGAGAGCACGCACATGAACAAGAAGGGCGCAAAGAGAGAGGAAGAGAGAATCCCTAGGAAGCTTCGCGCTCCATCCCACGAACCACGAGATCATGACCTGAGCCGAAATCAAGAGACGACGCTTAACCGGCCGAGCCCCGCAGGCGCCCCCTCCCCGTGTGGTACTTTAAGAACAGCCATGCCAGCCCCCGACTCGGATTAAACCTGCGCTTCTCCAACCCCTTCGCTAATGCTACTCTCTTCGGTCTGGACCTTGCTTCCATACAACTTTCTAAACTTGAACCGTAGGACCTGAAAAGGCAGAGCCGAAGCAGGGCGTGTTTCATCACTCCTGCAGGGAGGCGAGGGAGGAGGAGCCCGAGCCCACGGCCGCAGAGTTTGCAGGAGAAGCGTCTGTAGAATAAAGGACACGTGCGTCTGGGGAAAGGGACAGACCACCGCTCTAGGAGTTCAGAGCAGAGTGTCACCTGTCACTCTCCGGTTGGGCAGGTGTGTGGAAAGGGGGGAGGTGAGGAGAGGGGAGCAGGAGCAAGAGAAGATAAAGAGGCGAGGCGGCACCCGGTGAGGCGCTGAAGGGAATCACAGGCTCCCGGGCGGATGTCCCGTCACTTCTGAGACCTAAGGACCTAGATCAGGTCAAGACGCTTTACCTTGGTGAAGGGAGGGGGGCTGGGCTTCAGGGAGAGCGAGGAGAAGACCCTGGACCAGCGCAGGATGGGAGAGCGGGTCGAAGGGCAGGCTGGGAAGGGTGGGACCCCCTGGCTGGTGGAAGCGGCCCAGGTCTCAGAACAGAGCACTGGAACTGGTCCCACGGGCTCCAGCAAGTGGCCTGAGCCGCAGCCGGAAGAACGTGCTGGCTGGAAACCGCTGTCACGGGGAGCCCAGCGGGCAGCTTCCGGCCCCTCTTGCCAGGCTCCCGACAGCTCCAACCACCCTGAACCCCACGCACCCCATCCCTTCCTACAATGGGACCGAGTCTTGTCCCTCATTTTACTGGTTTTTGCCCTCCTACTCAGACACCGGCTTGGAAATCTCGATGTCCTGCCGAAGCCCTATGCTGAGGTTCCCGGCTCGCTTCCGCACTGAAGCACTTTTAACCAGAGCCGAGGAACACCTCCAAAGGCTACTAGGGGCCTGGGCTTTAACCTCCAAGGGTTACAATTTTAATACATGTGCTGCCAAAGCGGCGCCAACCCCCGAAGGTGCGAGGACCCGGCCTCCCGGGAAAATTAGAAGTTCATGTTGCCACGGAAGTGATTTGGTGAACTTCTGTTTAAAAAAAAATAAATAAATAAAAATCAAGCCAAACCAAACAAACGAAAAACTGCAAGCCCTTTGGACATCTTTGTTGCTCAAGAAAAAAAAAAAAAGCGCAGGAATTCTTGCTTGTCATTCGTCTCTTTTTCTAAACTCTCATTTCACAAACGGCACAACTGTGACCCTTGGAGAAAGCTGTCCAGCACCAAGAACTTCACTTTCCTTGACGGTCCATTCACTCCCCCCCAGCCCCTCCCCACGTCAGAAGACCCCTTCCCAAACTCCCAGAGCAAATGCCACAGGTGGAGACGGAGTTGGAGAAAACCAGTTTGCGCAATTCTGTTGTTTGGAAGGTGCGCGGCCGCAGAGGATTAACTATGGAACCGTCCTGCCCACCGTACAACGCCTCAGGGAAGTCTCTCCTTCTTCACACACAGCCTGTTACGTAAGAGGGACACTGGCCCAGCACAGGAAGGTTCTCCCTCCTGTGACCAGGCCTCACATGCAGAAGGAAGAAGAGAAACCGTGCTCATGTTCGGATTCCGGGGACTCCGTCTCGCTCACAAGGGCAGGCGTGGAAAAGCATCCAGTCCTCCAAACAGAGGTGAAAGCACGCAACGCGAGTCATCAGCCGGACTTCCTGGCCCCTCCCCAGCTACCCCTGCCCTTTATCAACAAACTCAGAGCCTCCTACCAGTCTTTCCTTTTTTTTTTTAAACAGTTTTGTGCTGGTTTTTTTTTTTCTTAATGTTTACTTATTTTTGAGAGAGGAAGAGAGAGAAAGAGACACAGAGCCAAGCGGGAGAGGGGCTGAGAGGGAGACACAATCTGAAACAGGCTCCAGGCTGCGAGCTGCCAGCACAGAGGCCAGTGTGGGGCCTGAACTCACGAACTGCGAGATCATGACCTGAGTGGAGGATGAGACTTAACTGACTGAGCCCCCCAGGCGCCCCACTGCGTGCATGGTCTTTGTGTGTGTGTGTGTGTGTGTGTGTGTGTGTGTGTGTGTGTGTACATCTGTGCTTTTGATTAAAAAAAATTTTTTTAATGTTTTTTATTTATTTTTGAGAGACAGAGAGAGACAGTGGGAGCAGGGGAGGGTCAGAGAGAGGGGGAGACACAGAATCAGAAGACAGGCTCCAGGCTCTGAGCTGCCAGCACAGACGTGGGGCTCGAACCCATGAGATCATGACCTGATCGGTCGGACACTTAACCTGCTTGGCCACCCAGGCGCCCCTTATGTATTTCTTTAAATGGGTGTCCGGAGGATTAATGGGAGAAAAAAATCTGGCGGGGGCAATGCTTTCATCTGCAAATATCTAGGTCCTCTTTATGCAAAGGACGCAGTGAGCAGTGACCGCCTGCTCTGTGTAGGCAGAGTTTGCACCTCCCGGCCTCGCGGGGGGCGGGGGGGGTGTTGCTGCAGGCTCGGCGGAGAGCGGTGGAAGGTATTGATCATGATTTCTGGAAACAGTGGGCTGGGGAGACATGCTCAGAGCCAGACAACTTAGTTTTATTTTTATATTGATGTCCTGTAAGGAGAACAGAGGCATGATTGCCCTGGAAGGTAAAATGGTTACTTTGGATCACAGCTTTTCACGAAGGCAAAAATGTGGATGACACAGTCAGTCATATGTGGTCTAAAAATTGCTAATGCCAGTCAAAAAAAAAAAAAAAGATTACATGGGACCATTCTGGAGCAGCCATTTAAAACAGCCGCTGGGCGCCCGGGTGGCTCGGTCGGTTAAGCGTCCAACTTTGGCTCAGGTCGTGATCTCACAGTTCATGGGTTCGAGCCCCATATCGGGCTCTGTGCTGACGGTTCAGAGCTTGGAGTCTGCACTGGATTCTGTGTCTCCCTCTCTCTCTGCCCCACACCCCCCACACCTCCCACACTCACTCACTCGTTCTCTCTCTCAAAAATAAACATTAAAAAAATATTGTAATGGTCACCTAGTTCCAATGGCCCTGGGGTAGACCTTGCACATGTGTGTATACTCAGTTTCCTGGGGCGCCTGGGTGGCCTAGTCAGCCAAGCGTCTGGCTCTTAAGGTCATGATCTCATGGTTAGTGGGTTCAGGCCCCATGTCGGGCTCTCCACTGGCAGCGCGGGGGGTCTGCTTGGGATTCTTGCTCTCTCCTTCTCTCTGCCTCTCCCCCACTCGCACACTCTTTCTCTCTCAAAATAAACCTTAAACAACAAAAACACGGGGCATCTGGGTGGCTTAGTCGGTTGTGTCCGACTTCAGCTCAGGTCATGATCTCACAGTTTGTGAGTTCAAGGCCCCCACTGGGCTCTGTGCTGACGGTGCAGAGCCTGCTTGGGATTCCTTCTCTCCCCCTCTCTGTTCCTCCCACACTTGGGCTCTCCCTCTCAAAATAAATAAACTTAAAAAACAACAAAACACAGAACACAAAAAGCAATTTAGGCAGAAAAGAACGTTTACACCAAAATGAACACAGCCTCCTTAGAATGTTCAGTGTGAGCCTGTCCAACTAGTCCAAAAAGGTGACCACACTTAAAACTACGGCAACCCCCCCCACCCCGCTGTAGAGCCTGAGACGCTGGGGAAGCCAGCCGCACCAGATGGCTTTTTCTACATACATCAAAACACACGCTGTTTTGGGAAAAGGAAATTACACCACACAGCCTGCCGTACACCTTGATTTTCCCCCGTTTAACCCTGCATCACAGAAATACGCGCACACACACGGCCGACAGGACAGAGAAGCACTGGCCGGCCCACTGCGTGCGTCTGGGTGCACAGCCCAGTAAGCGTCAGCCTCCGTCGTCAGTCCTACTTTGCAGGACACCGAATGCGGGCAAGGAGTCCAAGTTCTCCGCGCAAACACATCTGACAGACTCGCTCTGCCAGGGTGCTGGGGCCCGGCACTGGGGTGCCAAGCGGTCGCAAATCCTTTCGGGGCTGAAGCAGGGTACAGAAACCAACCACCAAGCAACACATGCATGAACGAAAGACGGGCGCTTCTAGAGAGAGCCTGTCATAAACGGGAATGGTGAAAAAATCAGCCAGCTGAATTGAGGTCTCCCCCCCTTCTCTTTCCTGAAGGTCAGGTGGAGCCACAGGCTCCTTCGAGTCAGGCATCAAATCTGAGCTCTTCTCTGGAGAAGACTGGGAAGTCCCACCCCCACGTGTGCGTCTGAAGAATGGAGGCCTCGATCAATCAAACTTCTCGCATCAGTCAAATGACTTCCGAGCGGACGCACAAAGGCCGCGTTTACCTCCGAGCCCAGCGGAACCCGTTCCCGTGTTATCAAGGCAAATCAGAACTCAAATGCTGGAGAACTGGGGGGAAACATCGACCCCAATCGGTCCCCTCGACCGTGCGTCTTCGGAAGGACGCGGGGGGGCAGCTGTTCTGCAAACGGCCGACCCGGCTGACCCGCGGCAGGCGCACCACCAGCTGAAAGGCAAAGACGGTCCCCGCAACTTACCTCCGTCATCCAAGGGCCGCTTCTGTACTCCGTATCCATACACTGAGGGGTCCACTAGAGGTGTGGAATTATTCAAGTGAGGAATTGAATCAATTTTAGCAGCAATCTACAGAGAGAATCAGATTTAAAGACTCAGTAACAAATCCGGGCTCCATGTGAGGGAGAAAGCCGAGAGCTCTCTACAGAGCCTGTCACCCCGTTTTGCCCCCAGGCCCACAGGAACCTAAGGCAGTGTCACCGACAGGACACCCTGCACTGCCAACCCAGCTTCCTACGGCCTCAGGAACAATGTGTCTGTAGAAACAAGATACTTTCCACCGCTGGTCTTCTACGAGTCAGCACTTCTAAGCCGTCACTGGAGAGACAGGCACACTGCACTCTAAGAAAAAAGGCGGGCCATCAACACGAAGGACTCTGTCCAAAAGGTTTCGGCACAGGAGTCCCTTAAGAAACCAATTCCCAGTACTATTTAAAAGGCTGTCTGGGGCGCTTGGGTGGCTCAGTCGGTTAGGCATCCGACTTCGGCTCACAAGTTCAAGCCCCACACGGGGCTCTGTGCAGACAGCTCGGAGCCTGGAGCCTGCTTCGGACTGGGTGTCTCCCTCTCTCTCGGCCCCTCCCCCACTCGTGCGCTCGCTCTCTCAAAACAACAGGGAGCGGATCCCCACCGGGGTGTTCCCCCTGGGGGGCGTCCAAGCCGTCTGTCCAGGCTACCTCGAAAGGATTCCTGCGCCAGAGAGAGTGAGAGACCTCAGACAGGGATTTCCATTTCTAATATTACCAGGTAAAAAAGCCAACCATCATCCAGCTATTGGAGGTTTTCTCCCCAGAAACAAATGCTGCGCAGGACGTTTCTATCTGCTTTATTCTCACTGGAAAGTTCAGTGGGATCTTCCTGGTAACGCAGCTCTTGTGTCATTTAACCAAAGGAACATTCCCAGCACCGCTCCTGGCGTCAGTCCCCAAGTAAAGCCGGAGAAGCCGGGCAGACTAAGGAGTGGACAGAGGGCTGTCCACCCAGCGGCTCTTCCGTGGCGGCTCTGGGCTTGTCCGAATGTGCCCAGAAGTCTGAGAGCTGCGGGGACCAACATAAATGACTTGAAACAAAGACATCCATGACACTGAAAACCCGAGGCAGGACTCAAGCGTCAGGGACCCAGGGGTCAGGTGTCTCCCTCCGGCCACTAGTCCTGTGGTGCTGGGCAAGCCCCTCCCCCCTCTGGAGGCCACGGTCTGGGCCAAGCTCACAGCGTCCTCTCAGCACAAAGGAGCTCTGGGCGCTAGACAGCCCTTCACAGACGGCACGGCTGCTAAAAGGAGGTAACTCGGCCAACAGATGCCGACTGCCTACTACGCGCTGGGCTCTGGTCCAGGAGCGGGTTCCTGTGGTGGACACGGATGACCAGGCCGCTGCAGCCGTGGGGAGGGACAGGCCGGCCCAGGAACTGATGGCTTCACCTGGAGACAAGCATTATACTAACAAGACAATGAATTATGCTAATAAGAGAAGATAATTGAGGGAGGAGAGCCACCTGACACTGGGGCCTCCTGGAAGGCAGCTCTGATCTCCTTAGATCACAGGAGCTGAGGCCTGCGGCTTTACATTACAAAAATACGGCTTTACATTACAAAAATCCGAGGAAGAGCATTCCAGGCAGAGGAAACAGCCTGTGCAAAGGCCCTGAGGCAGAAGCCAGCCTGGTAGATTTGAGCACAGAAGGGAGAAGTCAATGTCCTAGAGAAGAAAGAACTAGATGACTCAGGCTAGGGCTCTAGGCCATGGCGAGGGGCTTGGATTTTATAGGAAGCAACTGCAAGGCTCAGCAGGGAAATAACATGTTGATTTACATTTCCAGATGATCCCCTTGACAAGGAAAACAGCTTCTAAGGAGACAGGAGTAAGATCATTCAGGAGCGGGTCTAGGTCAGGGGTTAGCGAAGTTTGGCTGGTGAGCCACCTGCTGTGTAAAGAAAGTTCCACGGGGACAGAGCCGCATGCACGGAGACACTCTACGTCCAGGGCCCCAGGGCCCGGAGAGATCGGTTACTGTTTAGACCTTTAAAGGAAAAGTCTGCCGACCCCTGTCTAGGCTAGAGATGACGGTGCCCTGAATGGCCGCTTGTTTAAAAATGTTATTAGAAGTAACTGATCAAAATACCAAGACTGTCCTAGAAGCTCAACCTCCTATATCCCAGGGCCGTTGGCTATAAAACCAAACACTCTACAAACCTCACCCAGCGGCACTACCGCTGACTTGCAACCTCGCTCTCCGTATTTGTTCTGGATAAGCTTGTGGAGGTTGGCTACTTGAGATCCACGTTATTTTAACGACCCAGCTGGCAAAACAGGTGGACTAAGAGGTGAGAACATGGCCGTGGCCTGGATCCCCCAGACTCTCATCGGCTGTAATAAACTGAGTGGGAAATGACTGACGTGGGGGCTTTCAGGATTACTGGCCCAGCTGCTTTCTAAGAGGGCCCAAAATGCTCCCAGTAGTCAGCACAGATGACCCCCAAACACAAAGGAACGGGTACAGGGCCCATGAGTATCAGCGGAATCCCCCAACAGCGTGCGTGTCAAATCACTCCCAAACACAGAACCCCCAAACACAAACTGGACACATCAGGCACGTTCCCTGCTCCTTTCAGATGACACCCCTTAGCTTCCAGATCTGTTCGCTTCCTTCCAAAGCAGCTGGAATGTGTTCCTGAGTCCTTGGCCCTTATAATTTCTGCGTTTAGGTTTCACATGTTGCTGGAATGTCATTTTTTCCCCCAAAGCCGATACACTAAAAATGTTACAACAGTTTCCTGTTCCTGAATTTGATTAAAGGCTGGGCTCTCGGATTTGTTCTTAAGTTATGTTTACCTCAGTTATCTATAATTTGGGAACTTTCCACTAAGAGAAAAGCGGTACAGAATACTGGTGAAGAGGTGTAGCCCTGAAGTCAACCGGGTGCACTTGAACTCTGGCTAAACAAATGTCAAATCTGAGTTTGACATACAAGACAACGATATCATTAACAATACACTGTATAGACGCCAACATTGTATAAGGAGACAACGTACTCTTTCCTTCATACAAATGCAACCTTGCTTCAAGAAATGATTTTATACGCGCACTAGAGTAAGGAGTTAAAATTTAGCGAGTCTGTGCTGGGTACTCTGCAACGAGCATTTAAAGACGCTCTCACTTGTCCTCACCAGGATTCTCTAGGAGACTGGTATTATTTCCATTTTAAAACAAGGAAAGGTGAGGCTCAGAGAGGCCGAACGCTCTGCCCAAAGTCACACATCCTCCAAGCGGAGGCCCAGCACTGAAGCCCGGCCCGCCAGCTTCCGGTCAGCGCTGTTAACTACACGCTGGGCACCTCCCTCGTCCCACCTAGAACTTTCTTAACTCCATCTCACTCCCCAAGGGCCTCAGCCCGAATGATTTCCAGGGCACAGAGCTCAAGCCGTTCCTCACACCGCGCTGACGGGAGGGGACGGACATTTCCGGCTAACGGTGGCGCAGGCCAGAAAACACGAGTCCCCGAAGCCAGGATTCTCCAACAAAACCAAGGCCAGGGCAGAGCTTATCAGAGGGCATGACCTTGAGGGGACTTTGCGACTGATTTTTTACCACTTGGTCCCCCTTTCCCCTCTTTTGGGGGGAGGCAAGGAGGAAAGTCAGTTCTCTTGCAACACGTGCTATTTTAGGCACCGTAAAAAGGTGAAATACTAACCAACTTCACACTCGTTGACTCGACTCTGAACAGTCAGCGGAAATGAGAAGGGGAGCCCTGCACGCGGAGTCGGTCAGGAACCCTGGTCTTCCGGCCAGCTCTTCCAGCGTCCGCCCTTAGGTGAGACCCTCAGTGGCCTCGCTCCCTGGGGCCCTCGCCTGCAAGCCGGCGTTTTCCAAAGGGCAGCACGCAGGCAGGCATTTTGGGGAGATGCACAGTTACCTTTCATGCGTGGCAAAAGTTTTTCACTTATGATAGTGATTGAGTTTCCTTTCAAAAACATTTTAAATGAATCTGAATTTTAAAAAGACACAAAAATACTAAGTAAACACGAGGGGTCAGCGATATGGCAAAAACCATGAAGGCGGATACGCAAATCCCTAAACTTGGGAAACAGCGATGAATTATTCCCAGGGCACGTTTCTGCGACTAAAATTCTCTTGACAAGGTTCATGATCCAAGTGGTTCCCCTTGTAAATCCAAACAGGAAGCCGTGACTGTCTCCACAGCCTCACGCGCATTTGAACACTGTGCCGGACAGGGACAGGCAGAGCCACGAACACCCGGCCAGCCGCACCCGCGTCCACGCCAGAGCCGCTGTGGGTCACGGACCCCGTGAGCACAGGCCGAGCGCTCCTACCACCTGCCTGGGAGCAGGAACCCAGCTCGCCCCCCCCGGGGGCCTCTGCTCCACGCGCGGTCCCCCCAGTGACCCCCGCCGAGGCCCCGACAACGCCCGGGCTGGACGGAGAGGCTCTGCTCCCCACGGCGGGGAGATGAGCGGGTCACCCACGTGGTGGGGCCCCACGGCTGGGACCGAGTCCCGGACGGCAGGTCCTGGGGCCAGGGTGTGCGGGGGCAAGTCCCGGCCGTCCCACGCCCCGAGGTCCCGCCGAGAGCAGCGGGGTATCCGACTCACTGCCCCCGAAGTGCCTGACGTGCCCTCACCTCGTCTTCGCGGGGACCTCACACGGTCACTACTCTTCTCATCATCGTGGGACTGGGAGCGTCCGCCTGAGCGGCGGCCACGGGCAGAGGACACAACAAGGCGCGGCACCCGGGACCACGCCAGGCGCGGGGTAAGAAACACGGAATGCTATTTTTATATTTTACCGAATAACAACACAGAGAAGCACACAGATCCTAAGTTCATAGCTCCTTGAATGCCCACTTACTAAAATGCCAGTGTGACTAGGGTCAAGATCAAGAAAGAGCACATTACCAGCACCCCTGAGGTCTGCCCCTTACCCCCTTCAGCCCCTACCCACCCCCGCCTCCCACGGGGGGCCCCTTCCAATATTAGCTATTAAAAAAAATTATTACAGCCACCAACGGCCTCCATTTTCCAGATGAAGAAACTAAGGCTTAAGGAAGTCCCACTGCGTGTCCAGTCACCAGCCAGCCCGTGGCAGAGCCAGAGCCTGAACCCGAAGTCGTAACAGGCACTTCGGTGCACAGCGGCAGCCCCTGACCCACGGGGACACGTCCTGACTCCGGATGCCTGAAACCACAGACAGGACCGAACCCCTATGGATTATCTTTCCTATACGTATACACTTAATAATAAAGTTTAGCTTCTGCATTACATACAGTGAGAGATGAACAGTAACGAAAATAAAAACAATCGCAGAATAACATACTGTTAAAGAAAAAAAGGTTGTCTGTGAACCTGGTGTGGCTTGTGCCCCACCCGCTCTTCCTGAGGGGACAGGAGGTGAGGGACAGAGGCGTCGTGCGGTGGCGTTAGGCTGCTACTGACCTTCCGACACATCAGGACTGTGATGGACCAGGGGTGACTGAAACTCCGGGAAGCAAAACCTCAGATAAGTGGGGGCGGGGGGGGCAGGGGAGGCCACTGTACTACCCCTGGGATTTCGTGACCATCAACGAGAGGACATCCACGGAAGTCCTTGCCTGGCACCTAGCACAACAGGGGCTCAGTGAATGCTGCCTATTGTTGTCATGCGCGATGCGGCCCAGCTGATCCTGCCCTATTTACTGGCATGAACCAGGACAAGGAATTCCAGGAGCCAAATCAGGCATCGCTCTTCGTGGTAGCCTTTCCTGACAGCCCCATGGCACCCACATGTGCGCAGAATTAAATACACCCTCCTCCGTGTTTGCAAAGCACGTTACAAACCACCTTTGCAAAACGTAACTCCCTGGCAACGCTATTGGTTACATTGTGTCCCCGCTACAGGGAGCCCTTTGAATGGGAGACTTGTCTCAATCCTCAGGACCGCTAGGCCAAAGGCTTTTTTTTTTTTTTTAACCTGAGAACCCCACGGCTTAGCTTTAGAGAATTCACGAACCTCCTGAAATAACATTGCTGTGGTGAGGTTCAAGTTTTCAAGAGTCTTAAAAAGGTCCGCGTTCCCAAAAGGTAAAGCACAACTCCCCTAACGCACAGCAGAGGGCTCGACACACGGAAGGCACCCCTCACAGGCCTGCTAAACGTAAAGCGGGTCTGGAGACGCCCGTCGGCAGGCAAAACGCTAAGATGCTCTAAGCCGAAGTGACGCTCCCACTGGGACCTCCAGTGGAGGCCTGAAGAGGGTGCGTCCATTCCCCACCTACCCTGCGCCCCAGATTCCGCCAGCATCCTCCGATGCTCTGTTCGGATTCTGACAGGTCTCAGAGATGAAGACTGGCCAGCTCCTCTGTGAAGGAACCAAGTCCTCAGAAAGCGGAAAACCTGGGTCCCAGAACGACTGCGGGGATGCACTCTCTGTGTGCCTTTGAGAAAACGGTTTTATTTCTCTTCGGCTCATTATGTTCAAATATACGACAGATGAGAATTAGAACCCTGGTCCCGACTGCTTCACCTGCTGGGTGTGAGGAGTAAGCCCCTGAGAAGAGGAACCAGCTGCAAGCCAGTCTTGTCTTGTCCCAGCCCAGCACCCAGGCAAGAGGCCCCCGGAGCCAGCAGACCCTCAAACAATGGCAGGCAATTCGAATCACATCGCTACTTCTATTAACGCTACTCAGTCTTGCAAGTGATTTGTTATCTGGTGTGAGGATAAAAGTATAGTTTATGTCTCCAAAAGTACTGACTATTCTTTCTCAAGTGTCTTTATAACAGAACTCCAAAAGCAACATGTTCCTTAAGAGGGGGGATTCTTAAGAGGATAAAAGGGCTGCACAGAGATGTTGGGGAGAGAGGCAGTCGGAACGGATGCCCAATATGGCATAACGCAAAGCAAAACAACCAAAACGATATGGTCAATTTTTTTTCCAGCTCCAGCTAGACGTCAGCTCTGAATGTTTGCAGGCATAACGGAACTACTGATCATCTAGCTTAACATTTCCAGAAATGTGATTGGAGAATATGAGTTGGTTTTATGAAAAGAGGGTATGAAATTACATAACTACAGGATATTTACTATGTATACCCCTCACTCCTGTAGGACTGACTACACACAAACATATTAAAGGTTCGGAGAAGTCCTGCATTTAAAGAAGTCAATTCACCTTTACTCAATCCCGCATTCCCCAGACGTTATCTGTCCGTGACCCCGTTCCCGTGGAAGATCTATGAGCAGCCTGTCGATCGAGGGTTGGGAACGGCTGACCCAGCCTAACGTCATACAGCTCCCGGCAGGAGGCCCAGCCCCCCTAGATCTCCAGACACAGTTCTTTCCATTAGAAGTTTAAATATAGGGGCGCCTGGGTGGCTCAGCTGGTTAAGCGTCCGACTTTGGCTCAGGTCATGATCTCATGGTTTGTAGGTTCGAGCCCTACGACGGGCTCTGTGCTGACGGCTCAGAGCCTGGAGCCTGCTTCAGAGTCTGTCTCCCTATCACTCTGCACCTCCCCTGCTCATGCTCTCTCTCTCAAAAATAAATTTAAAAATCTTTCCCTTAAAAAAAAAATCAAGTAAAAACCAGAAATGGACTCACAATCTGAAAACACGTTGACTAGGTGTCCCAGTGGGAACCTAGAGAGCCAGTGCCCACGTGAAGGGCCGCTGCTTCTGGGCTCCCGCGGAGCACGCCATCCCGGAATGTGGGAGCCGGTGGCCGGATTTTTTCTAGAAAAGCTAGAAGTCGCAAGTTTTATGGGACATCATCTAGTTTCTAAGTGTTGGCACCGCGTGGGTGACACAAAGCAGGCCCGCAGGCCCCCGTGAGCCTTCTCCAGCCCGTGGGCCACCAGCCTGAGCACTCCGGTCTAGGCAAATTTGTGTCTACAGAAAAAGTGAGACCTCAGGAGAAACCAAAGTCAGATGATACATTTGGGCTATCAGATTTTAAAAGAAAGAAGTCTCCGCTGAAAAGGAGAAAAACCTTAGAAACATCCAGCGGGACGTACTGTGCCTTTACCATTTACCTTTCCACACAAATAGGAAGTGGAGTGTTTCCGTGACAGCGGTGACCTGAACCAGCTGTCACGTCACCAGGACCCTTTAACGAGGACCCTCCTTACCGGGAACTCTACCACCTTCTACCAAAGGTACAGAACAGCCCCGTGACTTCCTCAAACGCTGGTTTTCTTCAAGCGTCTGAGGGGGCAAGAACGCGTGTGCATTCAGGACTTAGTCCCTCACGAAATGATGCCCTGAGCTACTCAGCCTGGACCTGTGTGACAAGTCTCGGGGGAGCACAGCTCAAGTCGATGGGAGCACTCCGCACGCTGGCTGTGAGTCAGAAACCTCATATACTAAGGAAGCAAAGGCAGTCTCTTGGTGGGAGTGACCAAAAGCCAACGAACAAAGGCTTTTTCGTTTAATGGTGGACGTGCACTCTCGTAAAAGCAATTTGCACAGCACGCAGGCCACATCACCTACTGCTCAGGCTCAAAGTGTGAAACAGCAGGGCAGGCTGGCATTTTCCAGAAGACCAGGGAAATTCTGGGGCCCCGAACCTATGAGCACTTCCAACAAAAACGTATGGTGAAGAACCGGTTCCAGGCCTACCAGACTGCTTTTGCACTGGCTCTGCAGTGGCTCGGTCACAATCACTAGGGCGCAGAACCATCGTGACGCTCAAGGCCGACAGGCACCGGTCACACTGTACTTATGCGAATGGAAAACCCCTGGAGCATGCAACACAGGGCACCGACTGCATCTAGGTCCACACGGGAGGTTCAAGTCCCGAAAAGCATGAGCAGTTGGCGAGAGAACGTCTATTTAGGGGCTGACTGATGGGCCGGGGCCCAACCTGGGGGAGGCGGCTGGGAATCTGCGACACAGCGCGGTGCCACGCTGTCCTGTTAACACGCAAACGTGCGCACTAGATGCTGGACGCTACTCAGCCCCCGGCAGGGGGCTTTTGGGGAATTTTTTTTTTGAAAAACCAAACCAAACCAAACAGAAGGGATTTGTACCTACTTCTCCGTCATCTCCATGAGGACGTCTGGTAAACCAGAGAGTCGGGGTAGAAATGCAGTGCGGCTGGAGAACGGGCTGGCCGAGCCCGGCCTGGCTTTGCGTCCACTTCCCACCCTTACTAGGCCCGTCCTGCTCGCTCTAAACGAGGTCAACAAATACTTTCTTTTTGCTGACCTGCCCCTGGGTTGGGAGAACTGAACGCGCTTTTTCAATACCCGGCAGTCTTAGATCTTCATCGCTGGGGCCGAACCAGACCGCACTTCGACACCTGGGTGCTTCCCTTCAGAAGCGTCGTACAGCTTTGTGCCAAACACTAGTAACCCTGCTGGGGAAACAAATTTTACACAACTTCAGGGACTCCCTCTGGATCGTCAGAGGGAGCCGAGAGTAAGGAGAGGTTGGTTTCCTTTGTCGGAAAGAGTCCGAAGGACATGCAGGAGGCTTCGAGATGCCAGGCAGGAGGCCGAATGGATTAGGTACTGGACTCCACACACCAGGCTAACAGAAGCTGCAGGTTCGAATCCCAGCAGGGTCAGTTCGGACTTTACTGTGATCTTCTGGATAAAGTGAGGACATGACAGCTTACGGCTCCCTGACAAACTAGTGAGGGTTTTAGAGACCGTGGCTGGTGTTGATGAGGACACGTCAGGGGGCGGGGGGGAGGGGAAGCTGTGCCATCACTTAAATAAAGAAATAAGAAATACGCTGTCTTTTATTGCCAGTTACTGGAGAGGAAAAAAAGCGCATCTCTGCAACATGCTGTATAAACAGTGAAGTAGAGCCACCACCGTCCGGACGCCCCAATAATCTGAGACCCTTTGAGGTAAGCTGGCCTATAAAGCAAACAACAGTTTCAATTTCTCACATTCCATTCTTGCCCAAAGCGAATCTATACAGAAACCTAAAATTACCCACAAACCTGTTTTTTTTCTTTAGGTTTTTAAAGGCCATCAAATCCTTGGAGACAGTATCGACCACAGCGGTTAATATTCGGAAGTGACACTTACAGCCCCGGCTCCACTGGGCTTATCACTATTCCAGTCAATGGTGCATTTCAGAGCTGGGAACATTTCCAGTGAAGTTTTCTTTGCTAGTAGTAAACACCACTGCTTCAACAATCCGCATTAGGTCAGCATTTACCAGAGGGTCTCCCTCCCTCTTGAGCAGGTTGTCCAATACGAGTTCAACCACTGGCCCAAGAGAAGCAGCAAGTCTTCTCAATGGTTCAAAATTCATTTTACGTTCAACTACAGTAGGCCTTCTGCAAACGGAGGATCTGAGCTCTTTAGGGCAGTGACTCTAATTCTTCCTGGATACAGAAGGCCAACAGGTGATTGTCACATATCAGCACAAAGCGAAAGCCATTACTTATTAGTAGCCAGCGAGAAACAAAGTTCAGGACCCTGTGCTGTAGAGGACAGCGGTGTGACAAGCCGGCAGGCAGAGTGGTGGCAGGGGAGCTGGATGGCCTGTTCATCCATGACAGCCAATGGTTGGCTCTGAAGTCTAAGTAAGATGGATACTCACTATTGTACTGGTTGACGCCTAGGCAGTAAGTAACACGTCATCAGACAAGATTTTAGATGGAACCACAGGTTTGGAAAGTTCTGGGATCCAATATAACGTCTATAGGAGCATCAGTATTAAAATGAAAAGTCAGTATCTGGGAAACAGGTAGGGCTCCCTCCCCTGGAATACCGGAGAGAGATGTAAAGACCGTATCTTCAAGCGACCAAGTGGAGGCCTTCTTCTAACACAATGAGTCCTGTGGCTTTCTGTTAGGAATCAAGCAGTAATTAGTTATAGCCCAACTTGTAAACTGTCAGTTAGTATGCCTACAATTAAATAGGAAGAGATGATGCACATAAGACACTCAGCAGAAAAGGTTTAAGTGTCAGCGCTAACTTGTAAGATTAACACACAATTCAAGGACAGGTTTTGCTCTAAGCCCCATGCCGGAAGCCAGAGGATTCCTGGCAGGTCCCAAATTCATTCTCCTGGGAAGCTTGCTTGCAATGTCTTAAAACCCAGCTTATTTAACTCTGACAAAATGCACCATATTGTCAGATGGTAAAGTTTCACTGTTGGGATGAGTCCATATCACATTCTCCCGGGGGGGGGGGGGAGAAAAAAACGATTGCCCTTAAGGGATTTCTACGTCTTGAGGACCACCCACACCTACTTAACACCTTCCTCTCCAAGAGCAACTTCAAGAGTAAAAATACCCTCGAATTCCTTCCATTCCACCCCTGGAATACAGGAAGTCCGAAGACGAGGTTTTCCAAGTTTTAAGAAGCTACAGGGCCCGAGACGGCCGCTTTCTGTCTATACTCGGGTCCTCACCGTGAGCTCCTCAGCCCCCTTCCCCTCGCGAACCGCAGAAGCCCACCAAGGGTGCCCCGCACGTCCAGCCCGGGCGCGGGGGCGCGATAAGGCCAAGCGACCCCGGCAAACCGTCTCCCAGCAGCTGCACTCGGGCGGGCGTCCCGGTGGTGCTTCATCTCTCGGCTTCCCGGGCTGCAGGAGCCCCAAGAAAAGCCGAGCCCGGCCGAGGCGTCAGCCCGGGCTGCCTCCCACCCCCCCTCCCCCAGGCCCGATCCCCTCCTCCCAATCGGGCCCGGCCCGGCCCCGCCTCGGGCTCCCGTGCTCCCGCCCGCCGGCCCCGCCCGTACCTGCCGGACCCGGTGCAGGGCGTCCACGAAGCCCTCGGCTTTCATCCCCACCGGAGCGCTCTGCCCCTGCACCAGCTCCGCCATTACCGCCCCCGCCGCCGCCGCCGCCGCTCAGCTCCCCTGTCCGGCCTCCAGCTCCGCTCGGGGACCCGTAGCCGGAAAGGGAAAGTCGCCCCACTTCCGGCGGAAGGGAAGCCGGGACGCTCGAAGCGAGGGGAAGCGCTGTCTGTGGGGGGCGGGGCCAGGGCACGTGATCCCCCGGCCGGCCGGAAGTGGGGCGGGGCCACGGGCGCGAGGGCGAGTCCAGCGCCGGGGGCCGCCGTCTGGCCTCGAGGAGCAGGTAGCTCGCTGTTCCCGGGCAGGCTTTGGGCCGCGCCCGTGGATGGTGTCGTGTCGGGCGGGCCCTTGAGGCTCGGACGTGGCCCCAGGTGTCCGGCTGTCGGCTGTTTGGAAACCCAGGGAGGAATGACGTGGTTTTCCCAACACAGCACCCGAGCAGCCCCGGTTCACTGAAAGCCTGACCCTGGCAGGACCCTCCCAGGAGTGGCCATTGGTTTGGAATATTGCGCCTGAACTCTTTGAAATGGCACCATGAGGACCCAGAGGGAGGCTGGAGGGCAAGGGCGGCAGCATCACAAAATGTCTGTTCCCCAACATTTGCAAGGAGTACCCAGCCGGAAATCAGACTGCAGGAGGATGAGGATGGGCCAAGCCACGCCCGGGATTACCTGGCGACACCGCTCAGGAAGGAAGTTCCTGCTGGAAAGCCAGCATGGCGTCCTCTTACACATTCCTTCACTAAATCTGGGTCTCTGGGTAAAGAAGACATAGAACAGGACCATCGTTGATTCCGTGCCTGGTGACTCAAAATCGTCTTGCAAGAGGGCTCTTGCTTACGTGACTTTCTCTTAATGGTACTAACCAGGTATAGAGACGTCAAAGCAGAAGAAAGAATCTGCCTGCTGGAACACACCTGAGCCTTTCAGGTGGATCTTATAAAGAGCAAAGAGACCCCCCCCCCCCCAGGAAAGAAACACGGCTTTGACACACATCGTGTTGGTGGCAGGTCCAAGTAGGGGCCTTTTGATTAACAAGATTAATATCTTTTGATGAGCCAGATTGCCCTTAGGATTAATATTTTCAAGTCCTGTGGTGCCAAAGGAGTTGGATTTGACTGGAGAGTTATGTCAAGCATTTCATGTCCCTCTTGAAGTTAGGAAGCACCAGAAAGGAAATTAAGAAGTAAAATACAGTGTGATTTTCCTTTGATGATCCTTTAGGTCAGCGTGCTAAGAGAGCTTGGGTTTTAGAAAGAAGTGTGAAGAATAACTGGCCAAAGAGCAGTTCTTCATTTGTTAATGACTTCTCTCCCAGACCATGAGCTCCTTTAGGGCAGAGACTGAGTCTTAGTTTTCCCTGTATCCCTAGAATTCGGCACACAGTAGTTTTCTGCAAAGAAAATGTATTTTGAATCAAATAATGCCAAATTGGAATCATTCCTAGACTATGGCAAAATAAGAGAAGGTGGCAAAACTGTGATGTTGAAGATTATCACCGTCAGACAAAATGTTGCAACCCGTGTAGGAAAGCACACAGTTGGCCGTGTCGCTGTTGCCGGTGAAGGCCTATCATGAGGCAGGGGCAACACGCTAACATACCTATTTGTGGCCCGTCCTAGGTGTGGTGAGTGTTTTAATGTTGCTCTGTTTGTAAACCTCAAGGATATGGTGGCGTCAACCTTCAGGATTGGGGATGGTTCTACCCCAATTTTTAATATTTTTAAAAATCTGAGGTGAGGATGTTAACCCAAATTCCAGCTGGCTCTCCCTGAGTATAAATAGTGAAAAGAGGGTTATTGGCCCAAACTTAAAGCATATTCCAAAGACTACAGACTGTCTAAGTAGGAAAAAAGGGATCTGATTCTTCCTCTTTCACTGGTTCAGTGACTTTGGGCAATGACTATTTCTGAGGGCACAGAAAGAGAAGATGACCCAGACCAAATCAAGTCCACTGTGGTATGTCCTACTAGCACACTGGATTTCATCATCTTAACATTTCTCATAATTAGTTTCATTTTATTTGAATTTAACTTTTAAATATTTGAGGGAGAGAGAGAAGAGTGTGACTGGGAGAGGGGCAGAGAGAGAGGGAGACACAGAATCTGAAACATGCTCGAGGCTCTGAGGCGTCAGCACAGAGCCCGACATGGGGCTGAAACCCACCAACTATGAGATCATGACCTGAGCCGAAGCCAGACACTTACCTGACTGGGCCACCCAGGTGCCCCTCTCACAACTGATTTTAAATCACTGTGTAATATCTGTTTATTATTGGTCTCTTCCACTATAATAAAACGAACGGTTTAGCTAGTTTCAGAACTCCGGATTGTAAATAAGTTTTCTTTAAAATATTGGAGGCATCACTCACTGTCTCTAGCATCCAGTATTTTAAAACAGCTTTATTGATAAAAATGTGATATACGTTAAGCTGCACGTATGTAAGGTGTATACTCTGGCACTGTTTCACACATACATACAACTGTGAAGCCATCATTGCTATCAAGGTCATGAACATTCGCACCACCAGTGAAAGTTTCCTCAAGCCACTTTGTGATTCCACCATCCTACCCTTCCATATTTCTTCAGCCTCCACTTCACTGGCCTCCCCATGTGCAACCATCAATCAGCTTTCTGTCACTCTAGATTAGTTTCTGTTTTTTAGAAATTTATATCAGTGAAAGCAAACAGCATGTACTCTTCTGTCTGAGGTCTTTTGCACAGCATAATTATTTTGAGATTCATCCACTTTGTGCTGTGTATCAAAAGTTCATTCCTTGTCATGGCCTAATAGTATTCCATTGAACAGATATACCACAATTTACTAACTTATTCGTTAGTGAATATTTGGACAGTTTCTGATTTGGGAGATATTATAGTTAAATGTGGCTATCAGACATATACTATTCTTTCTCTTGGGCAAATATCCAGGAGTAAAATGACTGGATCAGGGGCAACCTGGGTTGCTCAGTAGGTTAACATCTGACTTTGATTTCAGCTCATGGTTTGTGAGATCAAGTCCCAAGTCAGGCTCTGCACTGATAGCACAGTGCTGTCTCTCTCAAAATAAATAAATAAACATGAAAATAATTTAAATAGCTAGATCATACAGTAAGATTCTCCATTTTATAAGTGGAGAAAGTAAGGTATATTGAAGCCAAATGACATATCCAGACCCCTAATAGAAACTACTGTATGTCTGTATTCCCAACACCAAGTATCTTATATGTAAGAACATTTTCAGTGAGTCATTGCTTAGTGGGTACAGAGTTTCTATTTGGGAAGGTGAGAAAGTTCTGGAGATGAATGGTGGGGATGGTTGTACAACCACAGGAACATTCCTGATGCCACTGAATTGTACACTTAAAATGGTTAGAATAGTACATTTTTATTTACTATTTTTGGCCATCATAAAAAATTTTGATCACCTAGGAAATAAAATTTTGAGGAATCAAAAAAAGAAGGGAATCTGTTGGACTGACGCTTGGCCTTCACGGAGTGGGGCTGGCAATGGAGCAAGGCTGGTAGGTCAGGAAGTGCTTTCTCTCTCCGTCCCTCACCTTGGCAACTGTCTGGTGTCATTTTTGGCTTCATCCTTTCTGGTGGCCAACCCGCTACTTCTGCTTCCGAGGCTGGGTGATGGAATATTGGAGCGGACAGCATTGGGGTTCACACAACATCATTTCCAGCCACCTGAAGAGAAACTGACTCACGTGTCTTGGCTCCAGGTTTAGAATTCCAGAGCACAATTCTGATTGGCTCAGAAAGGCCAAGTGTCCACTCCTCAACCAATCAACTATGGCCGGGAGTGGAGTTCACCATCAGCCTTGAAATTGGAATGGAAGGTGGAGTGGAATGGAATGTTTGTTGGGCAGACGAAAGTCAGTGATCATGGTAGTTACACAAAGAAAGAATTGGCTTCATATTTGTTTGTCATCTTCCTTTTGAGGAGCTGAAATTACTCTTCCCTCTTCCTTTCCTGTCCATCCCATCATCTTTGTGAGGCACCATAGGTTAGCATCAGATTCTCCATTTTATAAGTGGAGAAAGTAAGGTATATAGAAGCCAAATGACATATCCAGACTCCTAATAGAAATTACTGTATGTCTGTATTCCCAACACCAAGTACCTTTTCTGTAAGTGACACTGAAGAACAATGGATGGATAAATCCCAGTGTATCGAATCCTTGAGTATTATCCCTTACTTGGGTAAGTGCTCTGCTAGAATTGAAGTGGTATCATCGGTTCTATTCAATGTGCACAACAGGACATTTTCTCTAGCTCATTATTCAGTCCTCACTCTTGATGGGTAGATTAGCTGGATATAGAATTTTAGATTGGGATAATAATTTACAAGGCAAGGCATTCTTTTTTTTTTAAATTTTTTAAAAATGTGTTTTATTTGTTTTTGAGAGACAGAGAGGGGAGGGTCGGGTCAGAGAGAGAGGGAGTACAGAATCTGAAGCAGGCTCCAGGCTCTGAGCTAGCTGTCAGCACAGAGCCCGACGTGGGGCTCAAACCCACCAACCATGAGATCATGACCTGAGCCGAAGCCAGACGCTTAACCGACTGAGCCCCCAAGCGCCCCAAGGCATTCTTTTACTATCATAAAGCAAGCATCATAGCTGTTAAGAAGCCAGATGCTATTTTGATATATAATCCTTTTGACTGTTTCCTTCTTCTCTCCAGAAATCTTTTCCCCCCAGTGTTCTAAAGTTCTATGGTGATGGGTCTTGGAATGAGTCTTTTTCCATCCTTTATGCTGACCCTTTTAAGTTACCCTTTTGATGTGAAAATTTATGTCCTTTGGTTCTGAGAAACTGTCTTGAATTATGTAATTGAGGATTTTCCCCAGCACTTTCTCCATTCATCTTACTAGAGTTTCTATTATTTGGATATTGGATCTCCTGTAGTGGTCCTCTAATTGTCCTCTATTTTCTACTTTCTGTCTTTCTTTTTGCTCTTCTTTCTGGGCTATTCCCTCAATTTCATCTTTGAATTTTTCTAGGATTTTTCATTTATGCTGGCATGTTTTTAACTCACAAGAGCTCTTTACTCTCCTAACAATTCTTTCTTTGAAAAATCACATCCATTTCCCCACAAATATATGGCCAACTAGTCTTCAACAAGGCAGGAAAGAGTAGCTAATGGAGAAAAGACAGTCCTTTTAGCAAATGGTGCTGGGAGAATTGGACAGCAACATGCAGAAGAACGAAACTGGATGCTTTCTTATATCATACACAAAAATAAATTCAAAATGGATGAAAGACCTGAATGTGAAACAGAAAATCATCAAAATCCTACAGGAGAAAACAGGCAGCACTCTTTGACCCAGGCCACAGCAACTTCTTACCTGACATGCCTCTGAGGCAAGGGAAATAAAAGCAAAAATGAACTATTGGGGCCTCATCAAGATAAAAAGCTTCTGCACAGCAAAGGACACAACAAAACTAGAAGATAACTGGCAGAATGGAAGAAGGTATTTGCAAATGACATCTCAAATAAAAGGTTAGCATCCAAAGTCTATAAAGAACTTAGCAAACTCAGGGGCACCTGGGTGGCTCAGTCGGTTAAGCTTCTGACTGGCTCAGGTCACAATCTCAGGGTGGGTGAGATCGAGCCCCACATTGGGCTCTGTGCTGGCAACTTGGAGCGCGGAGCCTGCTTCAGATTCTGTGCCTCCCTCTCTCTATGCCCCTCCCCTGTTTGTACTCTCTCTCTCTCTCAAAAATAAATAAACATTTTAAAAAATTAGAAAAAAAGAACTTACCAAACTCAACACCCAAAAAACAAATAATCCAGTGAAGAAATGGCAGAAGACATGATAGACACTTTTCCAAAGATGACATCCTGATGGCAAACAGACACATGAAGTGATGCTCAACATCACTCATCATCAGGGAAATAAGAATCAAAACCACACTGAGATACCACCTCACATGGGTCAGAATGACCAAAAGTAACCACTCAGGAAACAACAGATCTTGTTTTGCACTGCTGATGGGAATGCAAACTGGTGCAGCCACTCTGGAAGACAGTATGGAAGTTCTTTAAAAATTACAAATAGAACTACCCTATGACCCAGCAATTGCACTACTAGGAATTTATCCAAAGAAAATGAAAATGCTGTCTCAAAGGGGCACATGCACCCCAATGTTTATAGCAGCGCTACCAACAAGAGCCAAAGTATGGGAACAGCTCAACTGTCCATCAACTAATAAATGGATAAAGAAGATGTGGGGTGTGTGTGTGTATAGACGTGTGTGTGTATGTGTGTGTACACAGGAGAGGGAGACACAGAATCTGAAGCAGGCTTCAGGCTCTGAGCTGTCAGCACAGAGCCTGATGTGGGGCTGGAACCCACGAACCATGAGATCATGAC
Organism: Mungos mungo; assembly: GCA_004023785.1. Classification (NCBI taxonomy): domain Eukaryota; kingdom Metazoa; phylum Chordata; class Mammalia; order Carnivora; family Herpestidae; genus Mungos; species Mungos mungo. The sequence continues at coordinate 15,141 of PISW01004222.1, read as the reverse complement.
CTGAGCCAAAGTCGCCCGCTTAACCGACGGAGCCCCCCAGACGCTCCAGGAGACTGAAATACAGAGAACAAACCGGAGTTTGTTCTCGTGGGGTGAGAAGACGGGTTAAGTGGGGGGTGGGCATTACGGAGGTCACTTTTGGGGATGAGCATTCGGTGTCATACGTACGAGATGGATCCCTGGGTTCTACTCCTGAGGCCAAGACTATTCTGTATGTTAACAAACTTCAACATTAAATAAATAAATAATAACATTCGTTTCTTATTTTGGGGATGGAATACCTTCCCTTATCTCTCTGAGGATTATAGTACTTTTTGAGGATTATAGTACTTTTTAAGAAGTTTATTCTTTCTGCGTCATGTATGTTCCTTGTAGATCACTGTTCCCATTTGTCTTAAGTATCTATGTATGCATGTAAGCGGGCTTTGTGGTCCCCATTTTTCCCGTTACACTTTTCTCAGGTGCTTGGGAATCCATGGTGGTCTTGGCTCGTGCCTCTGGGAAGGTGAGGATTGTTGACTCTGAACTTCACTGTAGGAAGGTCTGCTGGGGTGGTTTTGGGCATCCTCTAATGGCAGCTTCTTTGAGCTGGTCCTCTTGGTCAAGTTCGATTCCCTACAGATAATTATCCCGGTCTGCTTCCTGGAAACCAGGACACCTATTTTAGTAGAAGTTATATCTTCATTCACCTGACTTTTTGACTAATACTTGTCTCCCTCACATGACCGTGAACTTTGGAGATGGTGACCCTGTGTCCATATTGTTTACTATGTTTCTCCAGCAACGAGCACACGAGATGTATTCATCTAACAATTACTTCTATAAATGAATGAATGGATTCTGTTGGCGATGTGCCCTCATATTCTTTTAATCCCTGCTTTATTATTTTGTATGATGAAATTATATAGGCATATAACAAGTATGTAGACTAATGTAATGGACAGCCATTTATTTACCCAATACCAACATAAGAAATCAGCACTGCAGTTACTAGTGAAAAACCCTGTGCTGGGGCGCCTGGGTGGCTCAATTGGTTAAATGTTTGACTTCGGCTCAGGTCATGATCTCGTGATTCATGAGTTCGAGCCCCTGTCAGGCTCTGTGCTGACAGCTCAGAGCCTGGAGCTTGTTTTGGATTCTGTGTCTCACTCTCTACCTCTCCCCCTGCTTGCACTCTGTCTCTGTCTGTCAAAAGTAAAATGAACGTAAAAAAAAAAAAAGGAATTTGAGAAACCCTATGTAAACTTCCATGATCCTCTTCGATTCCTTCTTTCCTTCTCCAGCGGTAACTGTCTTCCTGAATTCGGTGGTCCGCCTGCTAATGGATGTCATATTGTTGTGTGTATACATAGTGAATGCTTTTAAATATATAAATAGTATCAAGATCTATGATCCTTCTGTAATTTGAGTCTTTTTTTTTTTTTTTTGCTCCACATGTATACTTGAGGATTATCCACGTTCCCATACGTAGCCGTATCTCTGTTGTTTTCACTCCATTCCAGTGTATGAGTAAAGCAGGAATTCTGTGGTCTTTCTCCTGTGGATAACCGCAGCGTGTCCTCTTCTCTGTTACAATGTTGCAACAAGTCTTCTCCAACTTGTGTCTCTGCGTATGTATTTGAGGGCTTCTGTAGGCTCTACACCCAAAGGGGAAGTCGCTGAGGGGGCTGGGCGAGTGGAGAATAGTCCCCTAAACTTTGCTCGATGAAGCCAAGATCTCCCCAATGTGGACGCACATCCCACCAGCAAAAGATAAACTGTTGTTACTTCTCCTTGCTGACGCTCAGTATTACCACAATTTGTATATTTTGCAATCTAATGGGTTAAAATTTTTTAAATATTTAAAATATAATATTCATATCATGATAAAATATTCATAAGAATTCCCTGAATTATAGCCCCTTGTAAGTTTACGATTCAGTGACCTTAAGCACCACATTCACACTGCTGCGCAACCACACCACCCCCACGCATTTCTAGAACATCTTCGTGTTTCCAAATTGAAACTCTGTGCCCGTTAAACACGAGCTCCTCATTTTCCCATCTCCCAGGGCCTGGTACCAACACTTTACTGTCTGGCTCTACGAAGTCACTATTCTAGGGGCGCCTGGGTGGCTTTGTCAATTAGGCGTCTGCCTTTCCATTTCGGCGCAGGTCATGATCTCATAGTCCATGGGTTCAAGCCCCGCATCAGGTTCCACACCAGAAGCGTGTATGTGATTCTCACACACCATGAGTGTGATTTTCCCTTTCCCTCTCTCTGCCCCTTCAGCGTGCACTCTCTCTCTTCCTCTCTCTCTCAGAATAACTAAATAAACTTTAAAAAATAAAAAGAAATTTGACTACTGTAGGGGCGCTTGGGTGGTTCCCTCGGTTAAGCGGACATCGGCTCAGGTCTTGATCTTGTGGTTCACGAGTTTGAGTCCGCATCAGGCTCTGTGCTGACAGCTCCGAGCCTGGAGCCTGCTTTGGATTCTGTGTCTCCCTCCCTCTCTGACCCTCCCTCACTCACACTCTGTCTCTCTGACTCTCAAAAATGAATAAAACATTTAAAAATGTTTTATAAAAAAGAATTTGACTATTCTAGGTACTTCATGTAAGTGAGATCATATAATGTTTGTCCATTTGTGACGGGCTTAGTTTGCTTACTGTAATGTCTTCAAGTTTCATCCATGCTATAGCAGGTGTCAGAATTTCCTTCCTTTTTAAGGCTGAATGGCAGTCCACAGCATGTCCATACTGCACTTTATCATTCATCAGTGTGCAAATATCTGTTTGTGCAAATACCTGTTCGAGTCCTTGCTTTCAATAAAATTGAATTTTAGTTTATGTTCTTTTCAGGGGGTGAGCACATACCAGCTCTCTGGGAAGACAAGTCCCTTCAGAACCTACCTCTCTTCCCCTCAGCACTTGGTGTAGAGTGAGTGCTTAGAAGAAGAATGGTTGGCTCATTGATAGGAAAAGGTCGTATTTCACCCTTAGCCGGTCATGGTAACGATGTCCGATGAACAGGCCACTCCGTAATTATTCTTGGGGAGGTCCTGAGCCAGAGTCTCACCAAATGTCATCCTCAGGAACTGCTCTGTGGGCCAAGTTCTACAAGCCAGGACCGACTATGCAGAGGCTGGTTCTCACGCTAGCAAAATAGTTGCCAGTGGAGATAAGAAGAGGCTGACTCAGCGAAAGAAGGGCGTCAAGGTGGAGCACAGCCAAATACAGACCTTGGACCTCTGCTGTTCGTTTTACAAATGCTCAACTCACAGCCGGGGGGGAGACAGGGTCCGATCTGCTTGATGGTGGGGGGATGGAGGTCCAGGAAGCGTGTGCAGAGGCCGTCTCTGGCCTCCCTCCGCTCCCGTCACTGAGGCCCTTCCCATTCCGAACTCCTGACACGCGTCTGAACTCCTGACACGCACGGCCTCATTTCATGTTGTAACACTGCCAGGAGATGGGCGCTGGCCCTTCCGTCCCACAGATAAGGACACCAAGGCTCAGACAAGTCAGGACACTGGCCACAACCACTTAGCTTTCTGCCCTTATACGATTGTATTCGTTTTCTATTGTTGTGCAACAAATGACCGCAAACTTAGCAACTGAAAACAAATGTGTTATCCCGCAGTGCTGGGGGACAGAAGCTGGGGCACAGTACCGCTGGGCTCTTTTCCCGGGGTCCCACGAGGCTGAAATCAAGGTATTCCTGTGGCTGAAGTCTAATGGGAGGCTTGCCGTCCAAGCTCATGGGGAGTTTTAATTAGTTTCTTCCCATTCATAGAATCACGATGTCTGATGAACAGGCCACTCATCTGCTTTGGAAGGCTCAGCTGATCAGGTCAGGCACACCCGGGATAATTTCCCTTTTGATTAACGTGAAGGTAACTGATTAGTGACCTAATCACAGGAATGACATCCCGTCCTATTCCGAGATCTCCCCTCTCTCACGGCAAGGGGAGCGTACAGGACTTCCACATCAGGGGACGGGGGTTTACACGCCACCTTCAGTTCTGCCTACCACAGAAATCAATGGGAGTTTCTCGTCCAGGTAACAAAACAGGACTGGTGGGTGTGGGGGAGTGAGGAGGGCAGGCCATCAACCATTCAGCTTTGCTGGGGAAAGAAGGGTTTCCAGGACGTGGGGCTTTGGGTCCTAAAGCCAGGAGGTCGTGGAAAATTGGGATGTGCTGGTCCCTCGCAATGTAGACAGAACAGACCCAGGAAGCCTCACCCCCCGTAGTCACCAGTCCTGCCACGTTGGACATCCCTGACTGTTGCTCTGGACTTCCAGGAGGGGAGGAGGATTGACTGGGGAATAAAGCAAAGGAAGAAGGAGGGGAGGGGCGCCCGGGTGGCTCAGTTGGTAAAGCATCTGAGTCTTGATTTCAGCTCAGGTCGTGATCCCAGGGTCATGGGATGGAGCCCCGTGTCAGGCTCTGGGCTGAGCGTGGAGCCTGCTTGCACACTCTCTCTCTCTTTCTCTAAAATAAAAAAAAATAAATAAAGGGGAGGGGAGCCAGTAGCCAGGAAATCAAAAAAGGAATATAGCCTTCATTGCGTCCCTGTACAACTTGGGGTGGAGGGGCGCCTGGGGGGCTCAGTCGGTTGAGTGTCCGACTTCGGCTCAGGTCATGATCTCCCGGTTGGTGGGTTTGAGCCCCGCATCGGGCTCTGTGCTGACAGTTCAGAGCCTGGAGCCTGCTTCCGATTCTGAGTCTCCCTCTCTCTTTGCCCCTCCCCTGCTCACACCCTGTCTCTGTCTCTGTCTCTCTCTCTCAAAAATAAACATAATTTTTTTTAAATTAAATCTGATAAATACACTCAATTGTTAATTCAGTCCCTGAGTTTCAAAATCTTTTTTTTCCCTAAATATAAGAGCAAAACTTGCTTTTATAGACAGTGTCTCAAGAATGCCTCATGTAGAAAATTAAGTTCCTTGTGTTCCTACTTCCAGAAATCTCTACTCTGTTTTGTAAAATAATAATGATGATGATGATGTCATGGCAGATAGTATATGCTAAGCGATCACAATAATATTCCATACCCAGAGAGGAGGAAGTCACTTCATGATGGGCACAGGAACAACGAGAGAGATCAAGAAAAAACTGTGATGGACAGGGTGGCCCATGTGGACATTTGGAGATGTGGTAGAAGGGATTCCTGGTGAAAGGAACAGCTTGAGGAAAGGCATAAAGTCAGGAGGATGTGGGATCTGCATGAGGCAGGGGCTCAGAGCGCCCATGGGACCTGGTTTCTCATCACCGGGCTCTGCTTCCCTGTCTTGAATCCATCCCCAGATGAAGCCTAGATCGGGCATCCCCTGAGGCTCATGTCCAGCCAAAAGGAGTGTCTGGTTTTGTCTCAACATTCCTAGAAAATGAGGCATCGACTTGACTGTGTCCCGTACTCACGCCTGAAATAATCTTGTGACCATGGCAATGAGATTCACTAATTGGTGTAGATCCTGATTACTTGCCCATGAAACACTCCATTCAGGAAATAGAAAGGCAGGAGCCTTCCTAACCACTTTGTTTGGTCCTGCCCGATTGGAATCAATTTTTGCTCAAATAAACTCTCAAAAGAAAAAAAAGAAAAGAAAAGAAAATCAAGCCACAGACGGAAAGTATTTGCAAAACATACATCTGACAAAGGACTGGTATTTACGATATAAAAAACTCCCACAACTGAATTTAAAAAGCGGGTGGGGGGGCACCTGGGTGGCTCAGTCGGTTGAGCGTCTGACTTTAGCTCAGCCGTGATATCACATTAGTAGGGGCTCTGTGCTGACAGCTCAGAGCCAGGAGCCTGCTTTGGATTCTGTGTCTCCCTCTCTCTCTCTGCCCCTCCCCTACTCACATTCTTTCTCTCAAAAATAAACAAATATTAAAAACATTTTTTTAAAAAGGTTTTTTTTTTGACATATCACAAAGGAAGATGAATGAATGGTCAAGAAGTACAAGAAAATGTGCTCAACGTTATTAGCCAGTAAACGAATGCAAATTAGAACGACTACCCGCCCACCTGAATGGCTAAAACTAAAAAGACTGATTGCACCAAATGTTGAGAAGATTATGGAGAAGCAGGAACTTTCGCATTGTTCTCAGGAATGAAAAATGGTACAACCACTTAGAAGAAAGGAGTGGCAGTTGCTTTCCTTTTTTTTTTTTTTTAACTTTTAACGTTTATTTTTTAGAGACAGCGGCAGAGCACTAGCGGGAAAGGGGCCGAGAGAGACAGGGAGACACAGAATCTGAAGCAGGCTCCAGGCTCTGAGCTGTCAGCACAGAGCCTGACACTGGGTTTGAACTCACAAATGGTGAGATCATGACCTGAGCCGAAGTTGAGGCTTACCAGAATAAGCCACCCAAGCACCCCAGGAGTGGCAGTTTCTTTTCTTTTCTTTTTTTAAAAAATTATTAAAAATAATATTTGCTGCCCACTTAGGCTCGGGTCATGATCTCACAGTTTGTTAGTTCGAGTCCCACGTCGGGCTCAGGCTCTGTGCTGACAGCTTGGAACCTGGAGCCTGCTTAGGATTCTGTGTCTCCCTCTCTCTCTGCCCCTCTCCACCTGCACTCTGCCTTTCTCCTCTCTTTCTCTCAAAGATAAATAAACGTTAAGAAAAAAAAATTTTTTACGGGAGTCAGGAGGCTAGAAAGGAGGGCTTTCATGTCCAAGCTCATGGTCAATTGCAGACGCCAACAGCAAGAGACATGCCCTGCGAAATTCCCAGGAGGAGGAGGCCTGTATCTGAGCACCCCACAAGGATGAAGGGAGATTTTCTCCCTGCCCAGCAGCAGGCCACCCGGTGAGAAACCGCCACAGCTTGGCCAGTGCAAGGCAACTGCACTCCGAACTCCCAGTTTATTCCACTGGATTTTTGTTTATAACAGTCCCTCTTGGGGCGCCTGCGTGGCTCGGTCAGCGACACGTCAGACCCTTGGTTTCAGCTCAGATCGTGATCTCCTGATTCGGGAGCTCTGCACTGCCAATGCAGAGCCTGCTTGGGGTTCTCTCTCTCCCTCTCTCCCTGCCCCTTCCTGCTCTCTCTCTCTCTCAAAATAAACACTAAAATAATAATAACAATAAGCCCCTCTTGATTGCCCCCTTTCCTTTATAAAAGAGAAGTTCCTCTGTTCTCTGGCTTTAGGGATGGTTTTGCTGTAACTTGCATGTCCCAAATGGTAACTGTCTGCTGATTCTGAATAAACCCATTTTGCTGGTAAAACAACGGGCTGTTTTATTTGAAAGGTCAATCTGTAGAAATTTTACAAAGAAAAAACATATAAACAAACAGCAGACTCCAGTCAATGATTCATGTTTAGGAGGAAAGGTATCGATGTCTGCAATTTACTTTCAAATACACCAAAGCCGAAATGGATAAACTGCTAGATCGGGGGATGGATAGAGGACAGGCCCCAGGTAAAGCAGGCGCGGTAACGTGGTAAGAGTAGAATCTAGGTGGTGGGTTAATGGTGTTCACTGTTACATTCTTCAATTTTCCGCTATGAGTGATAATTTCATAATACTATGTTAGAAAAGGAGGTGCCATGAGTCCTCTTTGGGGGAAGGGATTTGAGCCCCAGATCTCAGCCACAGAGCTGGTATCTCAGTGACTGCGGGGGACCGGCCCACGCACCAGAGTCTAAGGGTCCCTGAGCAGGGGGTTGGTGTCGGGAAGTATCTATAAGAAAGAAGACAGACAAAGTGAATGGTGGCAAGATTGCACTTTGCTGTGATGCTTAGGATCTTTATATACCATAGGTGATTACATCACTCTTCTAATGATTACATTGTTTGTAATTTCCAGAAAAAATTATTATTTTCACTGTAGAGAAAACAGAAAATCAAAACAGAAATGAGGTACAATACAGAAGATCAAAAAACATAATTCATCACTCAAAATACATCAGCAGGGGTTTGTTTTATGTATAAGTAATATTATTAACCGAAGCTTATGACAAGGCTATTTTTCTTTAAAGGTGAACATGATGGTTTATGGGTAAAGTGCCCCTGACCAGGAAGGGAGTTTCAATCTGAAAACTTGCCCGCTCACCGAAACTATAATTAAAGGTCATAGAAAACTAACTCCAGTCTCTCATCCATCTCGATCAAGAGGTCACGCGCACATTGTCTAAAACAAAGGAAAGCAGGACCCAACAAGCCAGAGGACACTGTCCGCTCAGTCTCCCAGGAGAGTGACTCAATCCGGATCCTCCACTGAGGGACCCGACTGCACCAGGGGCGCACCCTCCAGCTACGCTAGGGATGCGTGCGTTCCTCCTGGTGGTTCACAGCGGAACCTCAACAGGCCTTTTGGCTGAATGGGCCCCTACAAGTGATTTCAGGACCACAGATCCTGAGCGTGAGCCAAGGGGCCAATTCACCAAGGTAGTGAGCTGTTAATGGAAGGAAAATGGATGCAAAGAAAAGAAACAACCCTTGGCTACTACAAATATTCAGGGGTTTGAAAAAGAAACAGATTTGATGGAAGAGGATGAATTCAAAAAAATCGTGCTCACCCAGGATTCAAAAACGTGTGTGCCTCTGTTGGACACATTCATACCCCTCATCCCTGCCCAAGCACTGGCCTGACATCTCTTCTTCCCTGGCTAGACCAGTACAAAGCCATTTCGTTGTCTATGAAACTGTGTCCTTTCCCTCTTCACAGGGAGTAAAAAAATGGTGGCAGGGACTGTTGTACTAAACCATCTTACTTCCGTCCATCCATCCATCCGTCCATTCATCTATCTACCTGTCCATTTGTTCATCCATTCATCCAACCATCCATCCATCTACCTGTCCATTTGTCCATCCATTCATCCAACCATCCATTGATCTATCTATTTGTCCATCGATTCATCCAACCATCCATCCATCTACCTGTCCATTTGTCCATCCAGTCATCCCACCATCCGTCTGTTCTGTCCATCCTTGTCTGCCTGTCCATCCATCCATCCCTCCCTCCATCCAACAAAGGCTCTACTGTGAATGGATTATTGAGGCCAGGTTCTCTGAAAGCCCCTTGCCTTCAGGAATCCACTCTCGAGAGCAAGGCAGATATCAGGAGAAAGGTAGAGCGAGGGTGGAGTTGGAAATGAAATCTACTAGGAAGAGTTGCAAAGAACCCAAGGTAATAACCAAACCATCAAGAAAGCCTCCCACTGGCGTCTGGCCTGAAAGAGGCACGAGTCAGCAGAGAGAAACAGGTGTGTGTGGGAGGGGAGCAGTGAGAGTATCGCCCTGAATCAGCTGCGCGCAGAGGCCTCATGCTGGGAAGGAAAAGTCACGGCGGGGACTATGGAACAGTAACTGTTAGAACATATGCCTATTCGTTACCCAGAGATTTCTAGAGACGCTAAAATCTCCCCGTCTCTGGTCCCCTGGATTATGGATGTAGTTAAAATTGTCTGCGTGGCGTGGATCGGGTTAAGGCAGAAAGTATCTGGACTGGACGAGAGGCAGGCAGGCTCCTCTCTCCTGGTCCCGAGTCTGTCTCCTGTTCATTTCAGGAACACCCATTTTCTTATTTTTTTTTTAATGTGTGTTTATTTTTGAGGGGGAAGGCCAGAGAGAGAGGGAGACACAGACTCCCAAAACAGGCTCCAGGCTCTGAGCTGTCAGCACAGAGCCCAACGCGGGGCTCGAACCCACGAACCGTGAGATCATGACCTGAGCTGAAGTCAGCGGGTTCACCGACTGAGCCCCCCAGGCGCCCCAGGATCACCCGTTTTCTGCTCCGCAGCGTGGCTGTTGTGGTTGGCTCGGCTCTGGGTGAGGAACAACAAATACTTCACTTAGAACGAGGCTGCCTTGGTGCAGGAAAAATGTGAAGCTTCCAGAGAAAATTCCATCCTGTGTGGCCCCAGGGGTATCCTGGCTGCAGTTTCACCAAAATGTCCCTCCTGGGTGACGGTGTTTTAGCTCTAAGAAAAAATCAGGAAATCAGGGGCTGGGATTGTCCCCAAGGTCAAAAAATCTGAAAGGTCAGGTTGCTGGCATATCCTCTGAAGCCCAAGCACCTGGGGCAGGGTCTGATTCCGGGGCTAAATCGCTGGTGGCACTTATGACACCTGGGTGCGTCGTCCTTGCTTTGTGGTGGCTCCAGAAAAGAGGCTTTGACAACAGGCTCAAAACCCATCAGGGAGAAACAAACAGGGCGGCTCAGTTGGTTGAGCATCTGACTCTTTTTTTTTTTTCTAAAGTTTATTTTATTTTATTATTATTTTATTTTTTGGAGAGAAAGAGGGAGACAGCATGAGCAGGGGAGGGTCAGAGAGAGAGGGAGACACAGAACCTGAAGCAGGCTCCAGGCTCTGAGCTGTCAACACAGAGCCTGACACGGGGCTCGAACCCACGAACCGTGAGATCATGACCTGAGCCGAAGTCAGACACTTGACCGACTGAGCCACCCAGGCACCCCGAGCATCTGACTCTTGATTTTGGCTCAGGTCATGATCCCAGGGTTCTGGGTTTGAGTCCTGCATCTCCCAGAGCATGGAGCCTGCTTAGGATTCTCTCTCCCCCTCTGCCCCTCTTCCCCACTCATGCACGCTCTCTCTCTAAAATTTTAAAAGAGAAGAAGAAGAAACAAACAGAGCTCACAGAGAGTCCGTCTCCCCTACCACTGGCCTCCATTGATAGTCTGGCCTGGCTGAGTGGAGAGAGGAATGTTTTCAGGCTTTAGAACCTGAGGTTCATTCAAACAAAGGCCAGTTGTGGTTTGTTTGCAAAAATAAAATAGATAAGCCCGCTGAGAGCAAAGGTGAGCACACCCAAAGTCAAGTTCCCGGTGGACTAGTCTGGGGCTTGCAGGCTTCCCGTGACATTTGCCCAGGTTCCAGGCATGGGAGCCCCTCCTTCCTCGCCGACAGTGAATCCAAAGAGGGGCTACTGAGTTAGGGAGAGTGAGGGGCACAAGGACACGATCAGTCTCTTCCCTTTTACTTAAAAACAAATCAAATGTGTGGCCACTCGTTTATTTCAGAAGATAAGTAGGGGCTCAGTCTGGTTGGCCTCCAGCTTCGGCTCTGGTCATGATCTCTCGGTTCATGGGTTCGAGCCCCATTTCGGGCTCTGTGCTGACAGCTCAGAGCCTGGAGCTTGCTTCAGATTCTGTGTCTCCCTCTCTCTCTCTGCCCCTCCCCTGCTCACACTCTCTATTTCAAAAATAAACATTAAAAAAAAAATCAGAACTGCCCATTACCAGTACTAGGTTGGCATCACCAATGGGGCCGAGGGCTGAGTCCCCAGGACGGAGCCACTGAACTGTGGGCACTTCTACTCTGTGGCCAAGGTCTGGACAGCGCATGAGGCATGCAGCAGGAAGGTGGGTCTCCTGAGGGTTCCGAGAGTGGGCAAAGGTGCCCCGAGGGCAGACCAGTGCTGGCCGAGGCCCAGACCGGCAGGCCACCCTCCCGGAGGCACAGGGATTCTGCCAACGCCTGAACCTGCAGCAGTTTCCCCACCAAGCACGCAGAGGTACCAGGGGGCTGAGGTGACTCCCTTCGGGAGATGTGGACGGGGCCGCCCAGCGTGCTAGGCCCCGGTGTCTGGCTCTCACCAGGCAGTTACAGGGGTACCAACGATCAGCAGACTTTCCCCTTGGGGGCGAGAAAGCCACGCTTTTGGGGGGCCATCTAGCACTGAGGGTCCAGGCTGGAGACCCAGGGCATGTGAAGGCGCCCCTAGATTTTTGAAAGTATTAGCTTTGATCTTTAGATGGAATCTGCTGCTGACTTTTGAAATTCCTCCTGGGTGGATCACCTTTTTCATTCCTAATGGTGTATATTTGCTGTTACTCTCTTTTCTTTCTGTTTAGATCGGTTTTTATTTTTTAAAACTTTTTTAAAGTTTGTTTATTTTGAGAGATGGAGAGAGGGAGCACAGGTGGAGGAGGAACAGAGAAAGAAGGAGAAAGAATCCCAAGCAGGCTCCAAACCGTCAGCACAGAGCCCGATTCGAGGCTTGAACCCACGAACCATGAGATCATGACCTGAGCCAAAATCAGGAGACGGCCGCTCAACCGACGGAGCCACTCAGGGTGCCCCTCTTTTTAGGTTGGTTTTTAGAAGACGGCTTTTTCATGTACAAAATTTTAAAATATATATACATCAAATGTCAGTTTGGTGACATAAATACGTTCACATTGCTGGCCAACTGTCCCCACCGTCCGTCTTCAGAACTTTTTTCATCCTGCAGACGGGAAGTCTGTCCCTGGTAAGTGACGGCTCCTCCTTCCGCCTCCCCCTCGGCCTCTGGCACTTGTCCTCCCTCCTGTTGGCTTTAAGTGAACAACTCTAGCGACCACATACACGTGGAATCACACAGTATTTGTCCTTTGGGGTCTGTCCTCTTCCACTTAGCACTGTGTCTTCGAGATTTATCCACGCCGTAGAAGGTATCAGAATTTCTCTTCTTGGGCTGCCTGCGCGGCTCAGTGGGTTAAGCATCCGACTTCAGCTCGAGTCATGTTCTCGTGGTTTGTGGGTTCGAGCCCCGCACCAGGCTCTGTGCTGACAGCGCAGAAAGAATTTTTCTCCTTAAGATTGAATACTGTTCCCTTGTAGGGTCTCGTCACATGCCTTCCTCCATCCCTGGCCCCTCGGATTGTTTCCACCTTTTGGCTACTGTGAATAATGCTGCTACGCACACGCACATTTAGAAGCTGATTTTTGAAGCCATGGTGGGGGGGGGCCAAGATCTCTCCCTACTGGTTCCTTGCTGGGGAAAATCAGGATTAGGGCAACCACGCGTGGGCAAAGATCTTACTGTCTCTTCTACAGAAGAGATGAAACTCAGAGACGGCAAACAACACGTCTGAAGTCACACAGCCGGAAAGTAGAGTTCAAAGCCAGAAGGGCCGCGCGAAGCACGGCTTCCAGGACCTCTGCCATGCTTGTCCGTCCTTTCCTGGGGCCCGTGAGCCCGGCAGGGCCCGCTGGGTGGCTGGGTGACGGGCCTGCCGGCGGCCCAGAGCAGTCCTGGGGAGAGCCGCTCCTGGGCGCGGCCGGGAACGGGCCACGGAGTCTGAACCCCACCTGGGTCATTACCGATGAAAAGCAGATGCGACTTTAAGCGTGGCGCCTCAGCTGCCGGTGCTGATGGAGCCCGAGCCCCGTGAGCAGTCACACCAAATAAAACGTATTATTTAGGAGTGATTGGAAGGCAGACAAGCTGAAAACATCGCGCACGGAAAGGCTGCCGTTATCCACCCACGAGCAGCCAAATCGCTTCCCCCGGCTCATACGTGGATTCACATTTAGGGCAATTTCCCTCAAGGCAGCGCAGTCGGGGAGCGGGCTCGGGCTGGCGGACGGGCGATTCCCAGCCTAGTGGCCTCCGGCCCCGGCGCAGAGCCCGGGCTCGACGGGCCTGGCTCCCTTGCTCTGCCCGCGGGGATGTTAGCCCGGAACCAGTCCCTGAGCGCGGGAGGTTCGAGAAGGGCGGGCAAAACCTTGACCCCATGTGTTGGCTGCCATTCCCTCCGTGCTCCACAACCGGCAGGCTGGGCCGAGGAGCGGCAATGCAGGAAAGCAGGGGCAGGGTGGGGGGGGGGTGCTCAGAGAGGTTAAGGTGTGAGTCCAAGTCACACAGCTTCGCCAAGGCGCTCCTGAAGGTTAGGCAGGGGAGGCTGGCTGGCAGGTGCCATCCTGTGTGGCGCTGGCGGGAGAGGGAGGAGGCATGGGAGCACTGCCCGGGTTAAGGTGCATGACTCAGGGGGCTCTCAGGCCGTCTCAAGGCAAACGCTAGGAGGGCCCCGTAGACCCGGGAGCACGACTCACCCGCACACACAGGCCCCCACGGCGTCCGGCCTGGATTTGTGAGCACCCGGGATGTACCAGGCCCTCGGGGCTCACTCGCTGGCTGGAGGCATGTGCATCCAGGACCCGCCGCCCACCGGGGCTTACTACGCAGAAGCAGCGAGGTGACATTTGGGAGAGAGTCACTCTTCAACCTCCCGGGAGCTGAGCAGGGAGGGCTGTATTGATAAGAGCAGACTCACAGCCTTACCACATTATTCCGCGGTGGGAGCTCATCCCTGCTCACATCACAGGCCGACGTGAGATGGGGTGTCAGGCCAGGGGGCTCTGCCCAGGCGGGCCCAGGAGGTTTGGGGGCTGCGGTCCCCTGGCTGGAACTCAGGCACACGGTGCCTGTGGGGGAGCTGGGGCTTCCTGGGAGAAGGGACACGGTTTGGTGGACAGCAGCCCGCAGCCGCCGCGGGAGGAGCCGTCCGTATTCGGATTCGGCCTTGAGGAAACCGAAGCTCAGGGGGGTCCAGCAGCCTCGCCGGGAGGCGGTGGGGCTCAGATCTGGCTGTGGCTCAGGGGGGTCCCGCAGCCTCGCCGGGAGGCGGTGGGGCTCAGATCTGGCTGTGGGCACTCTGACTCCAGAGAGCATGGCCTTAACCACCGGGCCACACTGTCTTTCCGGAAGTGAGTGACGAACTAACAGCGGGGCCCATGTGTGTGTGTGTGTGTGTGTGTCCTCCTGGAGGGGGACCCTGGCCTTTCCTTGGTCCTTCCCTGCTCCCCCCCACCCCCAGGCTCCAGGGGCAGGAGGAGGGAGGCAGGACTGCCCAGGAGGAAATCAAGCCGCTCACACCGGGAAGGCTGGTAGAGCGAGAAGACAGGAGGCCGGAAGCAGGGCCTGGCCGCCATCTTGTCCGTCCATCCACGGTGATGCTCGTTTGGGATGACGGTCCCAGGGCAGCTCTGATCTCCCAGAGGGGTGGGGGTGTCCCAGAGTGGACACACTGTCACTCGGCTCCCTCATTTTTTAAAAGCTTGTTTATTTTGGGAGAGAGAGTGCGCGCCAGCGGGGGGAGGAGAGAGGGTGAGACGATCCCAGGCAGGCTCTGTGCTGACAGCGGGGCCGTGATCCCGTGAACCAGGAGGCCATGACCCAGAGTCATGACCTGCTGAGCCAAAACCACGAGTCGAACCCTCAGCTGACCGAGACACCCGGGTGCCCCTCGGCTCCCTCACTTAAACCCCGTTCCACAGACACGATGCTCCCCGGGCAATCCACCTGGGGCAGCAGGGGAGGAGCTGAGGGGGTCAGGAGGAGCAGGCCCGTCGTGGGCCCAGAACCCACTGGCCAGGCCCCTGGGGTGTGTGCAGGAGAGGAGGGGAGAGAAGGGAGGGG
>PISW01004221.1:112886-174010 GCA_004023785.1 Mungos mungo | reverse complement strand
AATTTTTTGAGGAACTTCATACTCCTTTCCACAGTGGTTGTACCAAATTACGTTCCCATTAGAAGTTCACAAGGGTTTCCTTTTGTCTATATCCTCACCAACGTTTGTTATGTCTTTTTTTAAAAAAGTTTTTGTTTTGGTATTGGACATTCTGACTGGTATAGGTGCTGTAGATTGTGGATTTGATTTGCATTCCCTTAATGAGCAGTGATGAGCATATTTCCAATGTGCCTGTTGGCTATTTGTATGTCTTCTTTGAAAAAAATGTCTGTTTAGGTCCTCTGACCATTTTTTTATTCAGATTATTTGTCATTTACCAACTTGTTGAAAACTATTTTTAAAATAATTTGGCAAATTACAGTTCTAAAGTTTTTATCTAAGATTAAGTGGTTACATATCTGTATAGTGCTCAAAAAGAAATGCAGTTAGAAGAGCAGCACCCTCATGTGTTCACATACTTATAGATCTGTACATAGAATAATTAATGTAATTTGATGTATATAAGAATATATCATATTCTGTAGGATATATTGCTGACCATTAGCCAAGCAAATGATTGTTCAGCAAATGGTGTTTGAATAATTGGCTGTTCTTAAGGTAAGAAAAAAATCAGATGTTCACTCAGGGGCACCTGGGTACTGTACTCAGTTGGTTAAGTGTCTGACTCTCGGTTTTGGCTCAGGTCATGATCTCATGGTTTCGTGGGTTCAAACCCCTGTCAGGCTCCGTGCTGATAGTGCGAAGTCTGTGTGGATTCTCTGTCTCCTTCTCTCTCTGCGCCCCCCCTCTTACCATTGTCTCTGACTCTCTCAAAATAAAGAAATACACTTTAAAAAAAGATACAGTTTCAATCATCATGATTAAAATTTATAAATCCCTTGGCCAAATCATTTTTACTCTAGGAACCATCTTAAAGATAAAAATTAAAAGCTACAAAGATGTGGACTTAATGAATATTAGTAATAGAGAAAAATAAACAACTCTTAAAGTCCAATATTAATCAAAGTCCTATGAGAGAATATTAAAGTGTTTCAAAAATAGAATATTAAAATTGTATTTGTAAAAATGTTATTAAAAATAAATTAGAAGGCAATATGACAGTTATACACTTAAGGTTATTTTTATTTCTACATGTTTTAAATTTCTCAATTTTTAATGCTTTTATTTATTCTTGAGAGAAAGGGTTTGGAAAGAGAAAGAGGGGGACAGAAGATCCTAAAGCAGGGTCCGCATCACAGCAGCATGCCCAGTGCAGGGCTCGAACTCACAACCATGAGATCATGACCTGAGTCAAAGTCAGACACCCAACTGACTGATCAACCCAGGTGCCCCATAACTTTCTTGGGTTTTACATGTCTTTAAACATGTAAAATTAGTATTAAAACTATTATTAGAGAACTGTAAAGGGAGAAAATAATGAGCTACCCATTTTTCCCATCAGATTAGTAGAAACTAAACTTACAGAATATCTAATGCTGTTGTGGGAATGAGAAAATTGGTACCCTCATATGTTTTTGATGGAACAATGAAAGCTATCGATAATAATTTTGGAAGTTAATATCACAGTACCTAATAAAAATTTAAACGTGTATATAATTTTACCCAGTAATCAATTTTGATAAATTTTGTACATCAAGAAAAACCAATATATGAAGCATACGTGTATCAAGTCATTTTAGAATATTGGTTGCAATAGCAAAAATTAAGAAGTATTTGCATGATGATAGTATAAGGGAATGGTTAAACAGATTATTTTAATCTGTTGTAGGAAATATGTAAGATTTAAAGAGAATGAGTATCTCTGTCTTTATTGACCTGAAAGTATTCACATATTATACTGTTAATTAACACAAGCAAGCTGCAGATAATCTGTATGATATGATGCTCAAATGTCTTAGGCACGTTATGGAGTGTACAGGACAGACAGACACACACATACACGCAGAGCAAGTAAAACTCTATCAAATTCCAGATCTAATTAGTCTAAGATAAGAAATCAATACAGAAAAGGAGGGAAGGCAGTATACTTCAGCACATACCCCCTTGGCCTCGAGTTCACAAGCCAGGAGACTAGGGAGGTCTAATTATTGCTGTACCCACACGCTTGTTCTTTTATACACAGTGTATAAATCATCAGTTGGGAAAAATTTTAAATCATCAGTCTATGTCATGCTGTGTATGAGAATGTTACAAATACTAGATTCTCCTGTCTTGTGAGACAAATATAGTATCATTAGCAACTCATGCCCATCTGAGGGCAGATGGGAGAGTCAGATGCTGTATGCCCAGGGGCATACATCTGCCTCCATCTTTTCAGCATCCTGGGATTCCCACTCACCATTGGTCTGCCCCAGATTCTGGTTCAATTCCTTTTCATTGTCTTGGTTCTAAAACAGTTTCATCTAGGCTCCACAATTCCAGAAACACTTCCCTCCCCCATAACAATTCCATGCCTAAAAAACCGATACATTCTCACACACGTTTTGTGCATGTTTGTGTATGCTTCAAACAAAGTGGAAAATACACATTAAAGAATTACCATTTTAATTGAGGAAGAGGAGAGGTGATTAGTATTGGTAGGAAAGATTAATTTGTATTATACATTTTTCGGTGTTGTTTCACTCTGTTATATTCTAACAATAAATTGTATTACTTTTGTCAGTTAAAAATCTTTTCAGGAAAAGAAATAGCTAAAATAAAAAGAGGCCTAGAATAATTCAGAAAGTTTTAGATGATTTAATATTAAATAAAAAATCTAAAGTTGAATGTGATTGGAAACATTTTTAAAAGAGTAACCTCAAAATAGAATGATAAAAAGCTATAAGGAGAATACACTAACATTTAACAGTTGTTATTAGGTGGTAGGGTTAAAGAGATAAAGATCATAAACATGTTGACAGGAGTACATTATATATAGAGGCATTTGATATATGGTGGCCATTTTTATTTATAATATTATTTGTACTCATGTGTAACTATCGTTACATGTTTGTTTTTATACTTTTATATCTTTTTTATATTTGTTAGCATATCATGACACAAAACTCCATAATTACTATTTAATGGTAGCAATGACAGAGTCAATACTGAACAAATTAACCATGACATTAGAATGATTTTATTCTCTGGAACTTCTGGTTTATTTCTATGCCTCACTATTACTCTTCCTCAATGACCATCTCTGTACCAACTAGACCACTGTGCTGTCACTAATATTTTAAGTGTTTAGTGTATACCCAGGTATTGTAATAATTGCCTTCATCTCTATTCCAATTTTATGAGAAAAGTGGTATCATTATCACAATTTTACAGATAGGGTTAATGAAGGTGAGGAAAGTTAACTTTCTCAAGGTCATGCAGGTGCTAGGAAATGGTGCTGCCATTTAAACCAAGGCCTCTCGATTTCAGATTCTATGATCTTAGTAATCTGTATTGCCTCCATGTCTATAATTTAATTCATAGGAAATTGGATTTTTCCCTGTTTTGTTTTGGTCATTAATTATTATAAAGTTTAATTCAAATTATTGTTTTTAAAACACTAATAATCAAAGGTTACTACATCTTTTCAGGTTTGAAAATATATTTAATTAGCTAAGTGAATCAATAGTTATTCCTAGGAAAAGGAAGTACTGTATTTAGTTTTTCTAAATTTCATTAGAATTAAAAATGGCTGTGAAATTTAAGTTACATAATGTGTTAGGTCACGGTGGAGTAATTCCAGTTACTTTGTACCTTATCCAAAAATATTCAAGTGGTTCAACAGACAAAAGAATAAACTATACATTTATAGGATACCTTACCCTGTGTGTGGCCTTTAAATTAGTTGAACTAGAATACATGTAAAATTTTACCTGGCTGAAATACCATTTTTAGATTGAATCCTTTCAGCTTAAATAAAACTACTCTTTAAATTTTTAGGTTATCAGATATGTTTCTCTCTTTTGAAGGTACCTCTTTTGAAGGTAACAAAGGTAATATAAGTTTCTACCTCTGAAACCTGTCACAAGGCAGAGTTCAATTTAACAAAAAAATTGTATATACTTAGGTAATCAGAGAAGAGCTGTCATCTAGCTGATATTTATCTGGAAATCACTGTGCTTTGGGAAATGTGTCTAAAACATACCGTAGAACTAAGATTTTTTGTTTTTGTTTTCATTTTGCTGGTAAACTAATGATGGTGGAGTTTGCATTGTCCTCCGCTGCTTCTACGCTGCACTTTCCCTGCCCTGTCTTTTTTAAACAAAAGCACTCTAGAATTACTAGGATACTATCCTCAAACCTATTTATCCATTAGATATAGAAATAGAATTGAGTGGAAGGAAGATTCTGTTCTGATTTATTCTTATTGACTACCAGTACACAGAATTGAATTAATAATTCTCAGTTTGTGAGACACAGGCATTTGGTCCATGCATGTCCCATCTTATTCTAAAAGTAATTGTTCAATTATCAGGTAGCAAAATCTAACCATGGATTCTTCAGGTATGCAGTTCTATAGTGAACTGATATTCAGAAATTGTGGTTGCGTGGGATTAACTAATAGGCTTTCAGTCTGAAATTCAGAGTGTGGCACCTGGTTAGTATCTTGCAATTAGGAGGAAATAAAAAGGTCTGCCAATGTGCAAAGTATATTAGTTTACCATCAGAGATGGATCGTCTGGTCTCATTAAGTACATAGGGTTTCTGTTTGCCCCTTTTGTTGCTCTGGGACACAGGGGACAAGCTCGAGTGACTTTACAGCCAGTGGTGGTTTATTTTACCTTCAGTGGCAGGGTGCGGTGCATGTTTGGCACAAAGAAGGTCTTACCCTGTATTTGTAGAGGTGAGCTCTAGCCAATAACTTCAGCTACTGTTGTAGACAATTACAAGCTGTTTGTTTGAATGTGCCTTTCACACAGTAATTATTAGGTCTTGATGACAGTATATTTCACAGTCAGCTGAGAGAATTGTAGGTTTTTGCTCTGGCCAGCCTTGTGTACAATGCTAATCCTTCCTGAAGGAGGAAAATTAAGGACATGTTTCACCAGTTGATACCTGGCAGTAGATTAATGACTGTATTTCTGCGATGATGCGTCAAAGAATTTAAATAAACTCGTTAGCTTGATGCATTAGAGTCAATGTGCTTTTATCGCTATCATTGTAAAGTGAAGTGATTCAGAAAAAGAAATTAAAGGAAGGCATGTTAGACACATGAAAAGGTCCTAAAGGACTTCAGAAACACTATTTTTTAAGATTATTATCCCTTAGAATAGAATTCTAGTACCATGTGATATTCAAGTTCACATACCTTGAGAAGAAAATAAGGTCCTCTAATTCATGAGCAAGGTTAAACACTTTTCCATGTGCTCTAGACCCTCACTAAAATAATGATGATTGAGTTAACCTAATGGTTTATATTAATATGCATCACAAAGAGAAGGAATGATGTATAATATAAGAGCTGAAGGAGGTGTTAGCTGGCCTGGAACTTAACCCTTTAGTATGTGATCATTATCACTGGACATTTTAGCCTTTTTCTGTAAACAACACCAATAGCACACATCCCATCTATGTCCCAGTCTTATTATAAGAATCAACAAGATAATAATAGTTAAGCATTTTTGTGAGCTTTGAATTTATATATATATATATATGTATATTAAGTTATACATATATAAAACATAATATAAACACAAAATCTTGAAAGGAACTATAGTGTGACAGATATGTTGATAATTAACATTTATTAATTAGTACTGTATACTAAGTACTGTACAAATAGTCTATCTGTTTTAAAGCTGTCTTTTTTGAAGTTTTTCTTATTATTGGATTTTACCTCATAAAAAGTACAACCCATTCTACTCATAGGAATCAATAATCCAAAGAAATTAAGCATTTGCCTTAAATCATGACTCTTAGGCTACTGTGACTCCTCTTTTAACAGGCTGATAATGCCTTATAAAAATTATAATAATAAAGAAGTTCAAACAAGTCTTCTCAATTTAGATAGATATATTTTGTAGAATTTAAGGATTACTTATAAGCAGATTTTTAAGTATAAATGAACATGATAAAGACTATATTTATTAAATAACTAAATTTGGGGTCCCAAAAATATTTTTCTACTTCTACATTTGCTTGCCTTACTTGTAGAAAAAATATACATACCATGTTGATTACATGTATATTGTATCATAAAAGGTGTTTGGTTTAGAAGACAAAATTTTAAAGACAATATGATGCATTGAATGCTACCTTTTGAAGTGGTACAAGGGTTATCTGCCTGGATGGAAGCATCTTTTGATGTATGGATCATTAGGGTTGATGTTGGTGCTTCAAAGTGTTGCATCAAAGGAGAGGATCTTTTCAAAATGAGTAAGTATATAGCCTTAGAGTAAGCATATTTGAGTTGCTCTGAGTCTTTGTCTAATCCTCCAGTATTGAAATTTTGAAATGTCTTGTGCAGCTGCATAAGAAATAATAGCATGGAGGAATGGATCAAGGCAGACATTGGTCTGAATCCAGACTCCATTATTGCATAGTCATGTCCCCTTGGACAGGTTAGCCTCTGTGAGCATAATTTTCCTGGTCTATAGAATGTGGATAATACTGCCTTGCTTGCTCTATTTTTTAATTCAGTGATAACTTATGAACCATCTAGGAAAGCATCTGACAAATGTGGGAGCCTACAAGGGGCAGCTGTTAATAACCTGACCCAGCAGAGACTGGCAGGGCATTGAGTCTAGCTAAAATCTTGATAGTTCCCTTATTTGTTTGTTTTGTTGGTGTTTTGTTTTGTATGTAGCTGCCCTTTCTTTTCCTCTTGTTTATTTTCAGGAGTCTAAAACATTTTCTGGTTGTTTGTGTCTTAGGTTAAACTCTGTCTCTCCCTGTCATTTCTCTGCTTGGAGGTTATAACTTCTGACCAATCCAAGAGATTATGTCTTTTCCCTATTTTATCACACTGTCTACATGTGCAATGCGAAGTACATGTAAGCCCTGACATTGTTAAAATATCCCTATTTTAAGATTTTAAAATGCACGTAATGACTATAGGGTATTAAGGGTTAGTTTTTTTTCCGTTGCCTTTTAGTAGATGTAATTTACCAACCAGAGGAAAATATTTAACAAATGGTGAGTGTCTAGAGATGTGGCTGCTGAAACTCACCAAGGTTTGTAATCTTAGTGCACAAACTCATGCTTTTGGGACATCTGAGCACTGTCCTCTGAGATTTGATATTAGGAAATGCAATATCTCGTTACATTTAAATAAGGTTTCCCTTTAGTTTTTTAAAATTATGAATATATTCTATAATTTCTTGTTGATAATCATAGTAAACTCATTTTCTCATATAACAAAGTATGGAAGAAAGTTCATACTAATTAAGTTACCTAATATAAACTCTTTCTTTGAAGAAAAGAAACACCAATATGAAATAGTCACTTAGATTTTCTGTACTTGGGAATATTCTATCACTGAAGAATGATAAGAACTATTAATTAAGAAGTTAAGATCTTTTGAATGTGACATTTAGTTTGATCTCCAGTGGTTTATTTTTTAAATAGGCTCTGCCCCCCAGCACGGAGCCCAACATGGGGCTTAAACTCTTTACGCTGAGATCGAGAGTCAAACATTTAACTGACTGAGCCACCCAAGTGCCCCAGATCTCCAGTGTTTCTAAAATTTAAGAGTGCATATCAGTTTTGTCTCACTCTAAGGATAGGCATTATGTGTCCTCCACCCATATTCTTAGCAGACTTTATATGGCCTACAGATGTGGGTCACCCCAGAAAGACACAGGGTTTTGCAGTTGCTAATATCATTAAAAATGAGGAATTACACTGGAGAGCCCTTAGAGTTCTGGCAGATGGTCTTCTAAAAGTGGCTGTTAATATGTAAAGTGTTTTATGGGAACTTAGAGATAATAAGATAACACTACAAATAATGCCTGCTGAATATGCAATAGGTAGGAAAGTATCAGCACCCTTTTAAAAATCATTTTGGCTTCTGGACTCTCAAGCCTATAAAACCTACTTACGTAGCTATAATACCTGTTTTTCTGTATAAATCTTTGCAAAGCTGAGGTCATTACTGTTTGTTTTTATGACCCTAAGCAATATTCAATTTTATTTTACTGAACAAACTACACAGCTATCAACTAAACAATAGCTACATAGTGATAGCCATTATTTCTGACTATACTTTAGTAAAAACAAGCTTTCTCTTTATACAATGGAGAGAACCACTCCACATCCAATTTTAAAAATAGCTCTTCTTTCCTGTATAAATCTGCTGTGTATTGTGGATATGAAAATGCGTTTGTAGAGAGGAATATCTTTATATGCCATTTAAAAATAATGATATCCATTCCAAATATTGAATCGCATGTCCCCTAATTCAGTACTGGACACATTCCTTTCTAAACTGTTCACAAAAATTGTGAGGATGCTAAAAAATATATGCCATTAATAATAGTAGTAAAAAGTATTTCTTACATATCTTTGATTCTCAGAATTATGATTATTCTTTACAGAAATAGTGTATATTTCAACCTGTGTGGTTTACGTATATATTTAATTTACATGGGCCTTGCTATTTGATTTAGATGGTAGATTATGCCAGAAAGATTATGAAAATATAGCTTCAAATATATATATATACATATATATATACATATTCTACACATGCAAAGATAGTGATTGTACATGATATATGTGTCATAGACTTTGGGTCTAAGTTTCTTTCTTGTCCAACAAGAAAGTGGACGCAGTATTAAAATGTGAGAGATGGCTAATGTCTGAGAAAAGACAAGAGCCCCAGTTAAAGGCCCTTGCTCCATTTTTATTAGGATAAGAAGGCTTTTACAAATATGGTGATGGACATGAACAAAGAGACAATGAATCTGTGGACATTAACTCATGGACGTGAAGGAAAGGGAGTCTTGAAGATGTGCGGGGTTCGGGGTTTGGGTTAATACAAAACAAAATCCTCGTGCTGGTCAGAAGGTTGTTTACAGCAGGCATGAGGCACCACCTGTGTATACCTAAACAGGTCTCGGGGACAAGAAGGACAGAGCAAGCTACTAGAGGGTCAACAAGGTACCTTTTCTTTCGTTAATTATCTCCACTCAGGGCAACTTCACTCTGCAGCAGTCTATAGCCCTATTTACCTGTTAACCTAATTTGGTCTTCCTTCCTGTGAAAGCAGCTTTCTGTTATAGTACTGAATTGGGGAGGGGGGCACTTTCACCCTGATTACCTAATCTTATTTCACATACCTTTGTTCTATATTGGGGCCTTTGCCCCACCTTCTCTATACTGTGGCCTTTGCCACACCCTCTCTGTACCTATTTACCTAATCTTGTTTACCCAAACTTGAGTTTGAGCAACCTATGGCTTTGTAGTTTCTTTTGCCTTGTTAACCCATCAGTGCAGGCTCAGGAAATTCCTAAACTTATTCCCCACATAAATGTACAGAGAGGGTGTATATATATATATTTTTTGCCAGGATGGAATACATTTTCAGATGACAAAAGAGGGGAGAAACATTTCCCACATGAGATATGACAGAGCCTTTTACAAATGTTAACCTGTCCAGATTTTCTCCTCCATTGGAATCTCTGGCTGCTTCTGTCAGGAATTTTGACCGTCAATAAAATTTATCATGTAATCATTGAAAACAATGGATTTACCAATCACTACTTTTTATTAACTTACCTCAAAATTATTTTTTTTTAAATCTAATTGTTACCTACCTGGTTGGGGATTTGAAGTAGTAGTGTTGATGTAGATGCATGTTTAATTCAAACTATTAATATCAGTAAGAACCAGAAAGAATAGTAGACATTTATCCACCCATTCATTCATTTATAAATTTTCATTTATGAATTTAAATGAACTCAAAAAGAGTTAAGCACTCTTGTGATTAAACCTGTGATCAAAACCTTGAGATAAATTATATAAAACAGTGTTCAAACATATATTTTACATATATGTATATATATATATACACACACATTCATATAATGTTTATATGTATTATCCCTGCCTTTAGCGTAGTAAGAAAATAAAAGCTGCATGAAAGGATAGATAAAGGCCATAAGTAGTTCACTTTGTTTCTACATATTTTTTTGCTAAAATTATCTATAAAATCAAATGAACAAGTTTATCCCTCCTGCAAGGTTTTGTGTAACTCACTGACCGGAGATTTAAATATTTTAAATGAAACAATAGCCTATAAAAGGTATTTTGTTGTTTATATTTTGAACCTACATGATCTCTCAGCAGTACAGTTTGAAATATTTTAAATAATAATATGTTCTGAGAAAAATCTGTATGTGAAATTTGTTTTGAAACCTTCCGTGATGACTCTGTTGAAGCCAAATTCACATCAAGCCAAAGTTAAGAGTCTCTTTAATGTGAAGCAAGGATAGAAGATACTTACTGCAAGACAAAGACTGTATAAAGGGGAGACTCAGCACCGTTTTCTACTTTTCAGGTATAAGCTTCCCTGGGTATCCAATCCCCAGAAGGATCTCTGACTGTAGCTCAAATCCCTACCAGGGTGGAGTTCTTCCCAGCTGCAGATCCAATTTTCATTTTGTTCTGAGAGGCATAGAGCTATTCTGGCTACATCCTGTCAAGTTGATGTAGAATAGACATTTGTAAATCATCAACCATTGCTATCAGTATGTGTGTGCACCCTACAATATGAATATTAATTCCTCTGTGTCTCATCAGCTTGGAAGCTAATAAGGGCCCGATATATCATATTTCTGAATAAATGCATCAGTCTGTGTAGAATTGCCCAGTCTCTGGAGTCTGACCCTCCCAGAATATTACCTCCACAGACTATCTCATTATTTTTAGCAGAAATGTAAGAATTATTTGTAGCGATATCTCAGACATTTCTAACAAATGTTCAAATAGAGGCCTTGCCAACATTGAACGGCGTTACCTGAGTACAGAAAATGCACATTACGGATGAAGTTTAGATGCAGGTAAACATCCTGGCTCCTCTGCATGCTATTGTAGGTTTCTCTGGCAAAAGCAAGCACTCACACAGAAGATGGATGAAACATGAAATCATTTCTGAAAATGTATGTATAGACCATAGCCCCGACCTTCTGTGATATCCTTATTATATATGTGCCATTATACTCTAGGACTAGGTCACAATACTAAAGGTTAGATACATCTACATGTATCCATGAGTATAAGATAAATATCAACCAAGGCTGTGATGTGTCTCTTGTTAATTAAAACCTCTTCAGGGTGTTGATTCACAAGAACCTCTTTTGAGAACAACATGCTAACTCCAAAATTACAGTTATCTCAGATACACTATTATTAGATCCTGTGTCATATCTGTGTCATATCTCCAGAAGTCCCTGCAAAAGCACTTTGGAAAGGAGCTAGAAAGCAGTGGAAATCAGAGTCCAAATCCAGCTCCAGAGAAGTTATCAGTTGGAAAACCAAGCATCACAGAGGTTACATAGGTTTCTTTCATGTAGAAAGAGGCAGAGATGACTGATTATACTTTTCATGGGATGAAACCCCATGAAGGTAAACTTTGAAAAAAAAATTTTTTTCACTCCAGTGTAGTTAACATATAGTGTTACATTAGTTTCAAGTGTACAAGATAGTGATGCAGCAATTCTATACCTTACTCAGTGTTCATCGTGAAAAGTGTACTCTTAATCAGCTTTTAAAAATATTATAGAACAGTATAGAACTAGTCTAATAAATGTTAGTGATCCTTGCATGTATAAATCCAACAACAGCATTTTTAAAAATGAGGGTAGTTTTCTTCCCTGAGTCTGACAATTTATACTAGTTATGCTAATATTAAAACCTAGTAGAAAGTCTATGTGAAGACTACAAATGTCTAGGGAAGTAGGCCACATAAGTGGCGTAGTTATCTCATACCTACAGTTACCCTCTCCTTATTATTATTTATGGTATAAGATCTTAACAAATCTTAACTCTCACTAAGTTTATAAATAAATAAATAATGAATAATAACCTTATAGCCTCGATTCAGAAAGGGCATCCATAACTCAATTTCCACATTTCTGGGATTTTCTAATGTTATGTGGAGATTTTGCCTTATGTAGCTATGGGTAGGGGACTATTGGAACGTTTTGTGTATCTTCACAGACTATTGCCTCAGTAGGAACAGGATTTATTCCACCAAAGAGAAATTATGCTCTGAATCAGTTATTTGCAGTACATGGATTGCTAGATGCTATCATTTATAATGCTGCATCTGCATTCATAGCAGTTGAGTTTAAGGAATTTGAAACAGAAACTTTATCTGATCTAGACATACAGTAAGCATTTTCACTCTATCATTTTTATTGCTACTTAATACAGCTCTAAACATTCAAGTTGGTGGAGGGCAATTCACCATTGCACCTCTGTAGGGATTTATTTGTATTTCAAAAAAGCAAAGAAATGTCAGGGGATTGGTTGTGGGATTTAAAACCTTTTACTCTAGGGCCGGTCTTCCAAAGCCACATCAATAATGATTGAAAGTTGTTCATCTCTGCGGGCAGTTTAGTAGCATACATGAAATCACTTAGTGGTCTGAATTTAACTCCTGAGGGAACTGTCATGATTGACAGTTTGAACAAAGAGGACAAGAGTGGAATGGACCTGTTAACTAGGAGTGAGTGAATTTCTCCTGTGGGCATGACAGTGTTTATCTCCTGCAATTTAGCTTTAAGTGACCTGAGAGTTTAAAATGGAGAAAGATGTTTTATTCACTGGAGGAATATGGGGGAAAGAAAGGAGTTTCATTCAGTGAATACACCAGAACAATCCTCTTACTATTTCTCCATTGCTGTCTTCATATAATGCATCAGTTAGAGGTGAATATTATGATGCTTTCACCTTGAATGCCCATATTTATTTTTTTTAGTTTTATTAATATCAACTATATCATACCACTTATAATTGTGTGACTTGCAGAAGAAGGTGAATACAAAGGTATATGCATTCTTTGTATTTTATATTTTTTCGGGAAACTCTATGAGGAAAAATTTACCAGAACCATCTCTGGGCATTCTTAAGAGACTATGTTACCTGGCATTCTTAATATAATTCTCAACATAAATCAGGGGCAAGGTCTTAGCAGTTTGTAGCTATTCATTTCTGCATAACATGAATAGTTACAGTGATGATCAGTCTTTTCAATATAGTACTATAGTGATTGGTGTCTTCCTCGTGTAAATTGGAACACTTTTCTGGAAATACCCCAGATTCAAGAGGGAATGAAGGAAAAAGAAAGAACCCTCTCCTAACTACTGTAAGTGAGTGAACATTTAATAAGCACTTAACCAATGGCAGGTATATAATAAGTTCTATGTGCTTGTTAAATAGAGTAGAATAGCGTATGTGTTGCATAACTGCTTTTCAAATAGTTCTAATGATTTAGAGACCGTCTTTTAAAATTCAAAATCTCTTAAATGGAACCTCTTTTAGCAATGTTTACAACAGGCATTAAAAAAGAAGGGTTATGTGATGAATGAAGTGATGCTGATTATTGCTTCCATACTTTATTCTGACTTCATGGTCCCAGCTCACTAAGGAGTCTTTTCAAATAGCCCCTGGTTGCTACATGGATGCGGTTGGCCAGTCAGAAACTGAGGTAATGGTGCCTCATTGTCCATAGCCCTCTGGCAGATAATGGTTCAAATAGCAGTCAGTGCCATGTCTCTCTTATATCACAAAGGCACTGTCCCTGACTTAATTTCTCTATTCAAGTAGAAAGAGCCTAATTGATTTGACTTCTTCTATATAGTTCAAAACCATCTTCTGCCTAGGTCATGCTGACCAGTAGAGTTATCTTGAAAGTGTAATTACAGTCAGCATCTTGGGCAAGTTGTGAGACTGAAGGTTCTATTTTGCAGAGGAGAAAGCTTTTAAGAACATTGCATGCAATAAACTTCATAGATTCATATCAATTTGTTCATATTGTAGAGGATATAAGTATACTTCAGGATAACTCCATGAAGTGAATACTTCTGAGTTATATCACCATGTGGTTTTTATCTCTTTGAATCTTGTTTTTAATTTAAAGTTTATAGTTAATTTTATTTATAAAACTTATTGAAATTTTATACATTGAATGTAAGGATAATAGACAATGCTTACAT
The DNA here is from genome assembly GCA_004023785.1 of Mungos mungo. Taxonomy (NCBI): domain Eukaryota; kingdom Metazoa; phylum Chordata; class Mammalia; order Carnivora; family Herpestidae; genus Mungos; species Mungos mungo. The sequence continues at coordinate 159,872 of PISW01004221.1, read as the reverse complement.
GATTCCTGAAATAATAGATACAACACCAGTCACAATGCCTTTAATGACTCAAAGGAAGTTTGTTCCATTTCATGAAAACTCAAAACACAAGTAGATTCTTACCCTTGGGTGATGTGAACTTCTATGGACTAAAATATGTCCCCATCAAAATTCGTATGGTTGAAGCCCTAATCCTTAATGTGATATTATTTGAAGACGAGGTCTCTGGGAAGTAATTAGCTTTAAGTGAGGTCATGAATGTAGGGTTCCTATGATGGGGTCGGTATCCTTATAAGAAAACAAAGAGAGACCAGAGCTTGCTCTCTCTCTAACGTGTGACAACACAGTGAGAAGGTAGCCTTCTGCAAACCAGGAAGAGAGCTCCTACCAGGAAATCAATCAGTTGGCTTGGACTTCTAGCCTTTAGAACTGTGAAAAAAATAAGTGTCTGCTGTTTAAACCACCCAGATTATAGTAATTTGTTTTAGTAGCCAGAGTTGATTGATGCATGAAGAAAGAAAGGAATTGGACTGATTATCTTTTCCTTGCTTTACTGTTGAATCTTGGCCTGGCCCAACCAGTGCTCTTTCAGGTTGATCATAATTTGCATTATGTGTCTGATCTCTCATGAGTAAAATGATGGCTTCTGTAGACCATAACCCTCTGCCAAGTAATGGTTGGATCTATAGCACCTCAACAAATGCTTCACAAGAGATGGCTCCACACGTAGCATTACTCCTTATGTATAAAATTTCAATATTTATTAATTTATATTTTCCAACATAATTTTAATTCAGATTTATATAGAAGTTGATTAATATTAGTTCTTAACTAAGTCTGAAATGTCAACTAATATTCTTTGATTTCCAATTTACAGTTACAATCACTAATATAAAATGATTACCTTTTTGTAACTACAGTTGTTACATTATTTATACCTATATGTTTATTGTTTTTGTTTTCCATTCAACCACTTAATCTCCAGATTAAAGATACTTATTTCAAATATAATCACTGCTATTAAGATATTCAGCTAACATTATTTGCTTTATAAAATTAATGCTATTCTTATTTTTATAGTAATTTTGTTTTTCTATTGCTTATAATAATTTCATTAAATTTTAATGTTCTGCCTGGAATTCTAGAATGGAATACCATTATTTGCTTAATTTAAAAACCTTTATATATCCTATTAAATAGTATCTTAAATGATTTTTCTTCCTAAAGTAACTTATATTAATCAATTTTCTGTGAAATTTATCATATCACCTTTATTACCAGTGAGTCCTTATTAAAAGCAAAGTCTTTTATATCTTTACAATTTTTTACATACAAACTAGTAGTTCAAAAGAAAAATGGAAACTGGGTTTCTTGGTTCTTAGAGAGAGTAATGCCACAATATTATACACCGTGTCTAAGGCACATAGTTTAAAAAAATGAATAAAGAATACATTGATGTGAATATAATTAATGTTTCCAAAACTTAATGAGTAGGAAATTTCACTTTTCTACTGTATGTTATTCATAGTTGTAGTAACCAAATTGTAATACTGAGATAGAAGGGCTGCTGATAGATAAAACATTTTAATAGTGTTTTTAATTTCTTTATAATCAACAGATTTTAATAAATATTGGACAATACTACTTAGCATCGATATATTAAATATAATATGTAGGTTTAATAAAATGTGCATTTAACAAAGGAAATCAGAGTAATTTTATTATATTTTAAAATAATAATGACTTCGTGTGGTAATATCCCTGGGAAGCTCCAAACACTAATTCGTCTTTCTCTGAGTGCCAGAGAATTATGCTGTTTCTGTTACTAGTGCCAGGTTAGCTAAGCTCTTAACTTCATTTCAGAGATCAGAATATCCCTCTCATTTAGCTTATGGTCTGTTTGCCTATTCTTCCTATTCAACCTAGTGAATCAAAAAATATTTTCAATGTGATACTTAGGGAAGAGCTGGAAGGCATCAACGTTATTTGGAGTGTGTTAAAACAGCCAGTAACAGGTAGGAGTAGAAAGGTGTTTAACCTTTCTAGAAAATAGCTGAAGATGTATAACTAAATTAAAATTTTTCCTTCCTATTTGACCAAGGAATTTTAGTATTTGCAATTTATTCTTACTGATTTTGTCAAAGTGTTCATCTGAGATATTTTTGTGATCTGAAAAAATTGGAAACAAGCTAAATGCTCATCAAGAGAATAAAGGGGGCATCTGGATGGCTCAGTTGACTAAGCATCCAACTTGGGCTCAGGTCATGATCTCAGGGTTTGTGAGTGGGAGCCCCGCAGTGGGCTCTCTGCTGTCTTCACAGAGCCAGCTTGGATCCTCTGTCCCCTTCTTTCTCTGCCTGTCCCCTGCTGGTTATCTCTCTTTCTCAAAATAAATAAATAAACTTAAAAAAGAGAGAGAGAATGAAGAAAATGATGGTATAGCTGATTACTATGTGATTGTTAAGTTATATTCAATAAGATCATTTAACAATGTAATAAATTGAGTATTGAAATGATAAGTAAAGAACTTGGTATGTAGATTATATTTTTTTTCTAATTTACGACTCATTTTATTCCAAGTACTAGAAAGAAATAACAAAGAAAATACCCCAATATTTTAACAGTAAATATCTTTGGGTTGGAATTAAATTTTTTTCTCTCATATGTAGTAGATACAGTAAAGCCTTAGTTTGTGAGCATAATTCATGCTGGAAACAGGCACTTGCATACCAAAGTGAATTTCAAAAACCACTGGGTCAGTTGTGATCATGTGACATTTGGCATCCCTTACTATTCATATCGCAAGACCTCACTCATTTATCAAGTGAAAATTTATTAGAAATGTTTGTCTTGAAGAACACTTTGCAGAACAAGTTACTTACAATGCAAGGTTTTACTATATTTTCCTTCATGTGTACATATTTCTAAAGTATTTTCTTTTAAAAAGTATCTTTGGAAGCAACTGGGTGGCTCAGTTGGTTGAGTGTCTGAATATAGGTCAGGTCATGATGTCCTGGTTCGTGAGTTTGAGCCCCACATGGGGCTGCTGCTGTCAGCATAGAGCCTGCTTCAGATCCTCTGTCTCCTTCTGTCTCTGCCCCTCCCCTGCTCATGCTCTCTCAAAAGTAAATAAAACATTTTTTAAAAAGTTACCTTTGTATTCTCTCAGAAAGTAGTTTGAGATTTGAGAATTGAATATTTATGTGGCACTTGGATGACCCAGTCCATTGGGCATCCGACTTCAGCTCAGGTCATGATCTCACAGTTTGTGAGTTCAAGCCTCATGTTGGATTCTGTGCTGACAGCTCAGAGCCTGGAGGCTGCTTCATATCTGTGTCTCCCTCTCTCTCTGCCCCTCCTCTGCTCATGCTCTATCTCTGTCTCTCTCAGAAATAAATACAAATTTTAGAAAAAGTTAAAAAAAAAGAATTGAATATTCATACAAGTATGATATTTATATTTATGAAGGGTAGAGATATTGCCACATATACTTGATTGTCCTATGGCAAAAATCTGTAGATTTTTCACAAAATAGTGTTTATGAAGTTTTGTCAATTCTATTGAAGAATTGTCACTGCCCTGGTTGACATGAATAAATTGTGGATTGTTTTCTGAAGAATAAACTCATACTTTCTTAGGGGGCATTCTTTTGGTTTATTTTATCCAAGAAGAGATGTTAAATACATCAGTTTATTTCAGTTAAGGTTTTTCCCTTTTTGTAATCATAAATCTAAGCAGTTTTATGCCAACTTTTTAAATGGAGAAATATTCAAGCACATTTAGATGAGTTAAAAGTATTTGGAAAACAATTGTCTTCTTATGCATACTAAGAAATTAGCTATGCTATTTGAATTTTTGTAATATCCTTTAATGATGAATTCACGTATCTTCTTTTTTAAGTTTATTTATTTTTATTGAGAGACAGGATGAGGGGGTGCAGACAGAAGGGGGCCAAGGAACCAAAGGGGGCTCTGCGCTGACAGCAGGGAGCTCAATGCGAGATTCCAACTCATGAACCATGAGAAGTTGGCTGCTTAACGAACTGAGCCACTCAGGTGCCCCAAATATCTTCTGATTCAATAAGTTTTTTCTAGTCTTATCAACTGGTTATGATATCTATTTTTTTCAGAAATTCCAACCTTAACTTATAAATCTTGCAGCATTTTCAAGGTTTTAATCTTCGAGCACTTATTTGAGTACTAGCTCTAGATTGTAGCAGATGATAACATTGAAAGCGTGATTATTTTTTTCTTACTAATTTTTGTATCCCTTTCATCTTTTCCCAGATTCTTGAATATAGTATTATTAATATTTTAGCTGACTTTCTTGAATACCAGGGTATTTCTTGTTGCACTTGTCATTTTTGTTGTGCATTCTTTGTTCAGTAGGAATATCTGAAGAAATCTAAAGTTTAGATTGGAGATTCAGCATCATGAAATCAAGAGGAGGATAGAATTTACTGCCCTGTAAATCTCGTCTGCTCTAAAAATTTTTTCTTTCAAATAAACTTTAATGTTGTCTTTAATTCATAACTAATGTATAATTTTAGAGACTAGGGTAGAAATCTCCTTCAAATATAAATAAAAGGCTTTAAGTACTCTAAACACATTCTTTATGATTTTATAGAGCATTTACCATCTCTGTGATATCTTCAGAATGAAAACCCTACTCTTATATTAGCCTTCATTTGGCAACTGTTTGACTTTTTACTTTTTCTTCTTTTGAAATATATCTAATATCATCATAGCTTTGTAGGTTTCTGGGACCAAAATACCTCCATAATAAATAAATAAATTGTTTCTGATTTTTGTTTACTCTATATTTTGAAAAGACCTTAGTTTTGGGAGGTATAGAAACCCACTAAAATATTGCTTTAATTTTAACTAAGTAAAATTAAAATTTTGGTACCTCAGTCTCACTGGCAACATTTTAAGTCTTCAAAAGTCACAGGGTTATTGACTATTATTTTGGATCCTGCAGGGATAGAATGTTTCCATCTTTACAGAAAGTTCTGTGGGGCAGCGGTGATATAGTTTATTACATAGCAGCTTTCATAAACACTTAACAGTAGCTCCATTCAAACTTTTAGTTTAAAAACAGAGAGACAATTTCTATGTGTAGTTGCATTTTCACTAAAAAAAACCAAACATTTCTTTTGTAACTATAACATCTTCTGTTGTTGTTTTTTTTCCTTACAATGTAAACATTTTTCCAATGCCTCAGAGTTCCCTGATTTTCTCTTTTTATCCGTGGTTTTCAACAATTTGATTGTATGTGCCTGGGTGTGGTTTTCTTTGTGTTAATTCTGATTAACTTCAATGAGATCCTTGGATCTGTGGGATCCTATGCTTTTCATCAAATTTGGAAGATTTTGGGCTATTATTTTTTGAATATTTTTACCCCTGGGAGACTCCAGGTATATTCTATTAAAAGGCTTGATACCATCATATAACTCACTGGGGCCCTATTTAATTTATTTCCTCAGTGTTTTATCTCTAGGATATACTTTGGATATTCACTATTTCTACAACTTCAAGTTCACAGATCTGTTGTTCTGCAGATTCTTATCACCTGTTCTGTCCACTAAGTATATATATTTTGATTTTAGATTTAATCTTCTTTAGACATTCCCCTTCTTTTTTTTTTATATTGCTAATTTTTCTTCTGGTTATGGGTCATATTTTCTGACTTGTGAGATCTCTAGGAATGTTTGATTAGATGTTGAATATTTTGTATTTTATGTTATTGAGTGTGTCTGAGTTTTATTTTTTTAAAGAAGTATTGCACTTTGCACTGGTAGACATTTAGATTGGTTTTGGTTTAGTTTGACCATCTTGAGACTTGTTTTTAAGTTTTTAAAGTTTTCTTAGGGTGGTCCCCGAGTAGCTTTCACTGTAGGGATCACTTACCCCATCACTAAAGCCTACCCCTTCCGATGTCTAAACTTAATGCTTCAGGGGACCAGTTTAGACACTCCACTGTTGCTGATTGAAACTGCAATGATTCTCAGACTCTTCAGGTCTGGAAATCACAGCTGTCCAGTAACTTTTTAACTAACCTCATAGGAGCTCACCTTTTGCTTGCATATTTTAGGAACCAGCATAGATTCAAAGGATCCCTAAGACTTTCTGGAGTCATCTGTATTAGCTCTCCTCTTTCTAGAAATCTGCCTCGCAAATTCCTGTCTCTTCAGACTCCCTGGACTCTGATTTCTATTGCCTCAACTCAGTAAGATAGCTGTCTGTGTTTTCAACTGCACGCACATGCAGTTCACACGTATCTCAGCAACGATGACCTAAAATACGTTTCTTTTCTCTGAGATGTCATGACCCTGCAGTATCTATGGCTTAATGTCTGAAAACAGTTGTTTCATCCATTGTAGCCTGTTTTTCTACTTGTTAGAGTCGGAAAGGTTCATTTATAAACCTCTGTTATTAAATTACATCTGAAAGTGTAAGTTCTTCTTCAACTGATTGAAGATTCATGTAATAGATAAGTACAAGCTAAGCATTACATTATGAGTTAAAAGTTGATTTTGCAGAGAATGTTGAAATGTTAATATACAGCAGAATGACAAAACTCTATCATTTTAAATACTGACAGAAACTGCCAAGTAGTTTTTGTGTGAGAACACAGACATATACAGATTTCAAGGTGATGAAGAGTCGGTAGGTAGAATTACACAATTGGCAATTTGAAGTTACAGTTTCGAGAGTCCTTTACATGGAATAAAAGGATAGAGTCAGAGAGAGCATGCTGATATCTACGGTAAGAAGTCTAGCACAGCTGTCCCGTCACCTTCAGTTTGACCACTGGGCTCTGTCAACCATGGGTCTGACCTCATCCAGCAGTTCTGGAGTTTGCATTTTAACCAGTTTGTCCCTTGTCAGGAAATAAAACATCAACCACAGTAATTGGTTATACATGAAAGTAACTGATATTTCTAAAGATATTGATCACATAAGAGTAAAAATAAAATAATAGTATTTCTATGGATTACATTATTGATGTTGGCTTAGAGTGCTAAGAAAGATAACATTCTATCGATTTTGGAGCTCCCAAAATGGATATTTAGTTTGTTTTTCCCTCTCAATGTGATTAAAATACACTAAATTATATGTGAAAACTAAACATTTACTTAAAATACATATGTACACCTTAACTTTTCTTTTTTTTAGTGGATTTTCAGAGCATTTGTCTTGAGGTATATAATAGCTCAAATTGCATAATTAAAAATATCATCAGCTTTCCTTTCTTTCAACCCTAATTTGAATAATTCATAAAGCAACTACTTAAATTTAGCTAAACTGAAACAAAACAAGGCAGCAACATAATCCTGTTTTTAATGCTGCCATACTCTTTTTATGTGAATACATAAATGTTTATGAACTAAACCTTCATTATAAAGAGATCTACATACAGTTTGGACTACTCAATATTTAGTACAATTTTAATAATCCCAGATAACTAACAACCTAATTTGAAACATTTTTATGTTATCTGGTTGCTTTTGATTTTGGAAGTAATCAGTTTAAATGCATAGTAAGTTTTCAGTTAAATTCAATTACATGCCTTTAAGACTTCTATCACTTTAATCCTCAAATTAAAATGTCACTTAAAATTAAAAAATAAGATGGACTTATTAATTGTTTTTATGGCTATAAGTTTTAAAAAGAAATTACTCTTATAAAAATACATCACTGATAAAATGTATTAAATAGCTAATATTTAACACTGATTATCAATATCAGAGATTGTATCCTTGTTGAAATTTTAATTTGACCACACTGACTTTTTAAAAATGTTAGTTGCTTTAGAGGAAGATGTCTATCCAAAAAAGAAAATAAGGGAGGGAGGGAGGAAGGAAAGAGGTGCTTAATAAATATTGTTGAATAAACAAACAAATGAATGAATTTTTAATACCTTACAAAAATAAATCTGTAAGTGGTGGAAAACTTAGAAACAAAAATTGCATTGAGTTTAATGAAGCACAGTTAAATACTCTGCCAAGCTCAGAAAACAGTTTTTAGAGATACTGGCAGTCCTTAAGCAACATAGGAACTGTTAGTTAAATGAATTAAAAATGAGTTTGAGAATAGAAATTTCAATGCAGATACTCAGTGAACTAATTTGCTGATTATTGATAAAAACTAGCCTTTTTTTAAACCAACATATGATATTGGTTCAGTCAGATAGAAACTACAGAATTAACTCTGGTTATATCCCTTACTTCCACAGTCATGTTTTTCTTCTGTTAAAGTTTTAAATTAATTTTTAAACCTTTTTTCTCTTCTACAGCAATAAGTACAAATAATTGATAGAAGGGTTCTGATAATGAAATAACAATATATGTACCTTTTACAGAAAATATAGAACTAAAAGTGCATGTTCACAGCAATAAAAGGTGAATTATTCCTCATACTTGCTTTTGAAAAAGTGATAGACTTAAAATGAAAATGACAAATGATTTAGTTATTATTCAGGTCTGAATTTGGAATAAATAAGTCAGGAATTTACATGTAACTATATGCTAGGTGTTAATTGTGTTTTCTTGCTGCATTTTGTTATGCAGTATTCACCTGCATTTTGCTATTACTAAATTTTCTTCTCAAGAAAATCAGTAGTAATTAGGGATTTGAGGTTACCTGGTACACTGTTGAAAAATTGATAAAAACCAGTAGTATCCATTCAATCTAATTCTTTTCTCTTTGATTGTTTTTGTTTGTTTGTTTGTTTAAGGATTAAAACAAAGTGAGCCAACCATGACTGGCAAAACACAGACCAGCAATGTCACCAATAAGAATGACCCCAAGTCCATCAACTCCCGTGTTTTCATCGGCAATCTAAATACAGCCATTGTCAAAAAAGTTGACATTGAAGCCATTTTCTCAAAGTACGGAAAAATAGTCGGATGCTCAGTTCACAAAGGTTATGCGTTTGTACAGTACATGAGTGAGCGGCCCGCGAGAGCTGCGGTGGCTGGAGAAAACGCCAGGATCATCGCCGGCCAACCACTCGGTGAGTCAGGCTCAGTTCTGGTCTCACATTGGAGCTCCAGTCTTTGCACAGATCTGTCTATGGTTTTACTTATTAAGCCAGCGCTACCATAATGTCTACCTCCTATTTAACCAATTATAACGTTTGCATATTTGTAATTTACATTACTTTCTTGTTCTCTGTTGTTTTACTTGTTTCTTATTTTCTCTGCAACTTTAGAAACCTCAGATCAAGTCTGCTTTGTAGTACTTCTGGCCTCCACCAAGCCTAACAGGGCGAAGGAAATAAAAAAATATGCATCATATGTACTTTGTTTGACTTGAAATGGTATCTATCTGTTTTCCAGGAAACACTATGCTAGGCAAAAAAGTAACTCTGCTTTTTATACGTGCAGCCTTTGCTCTGAGGGCTAACATATTTTCCTAATTCCCTGTTTTTATTGTTTGAGGAATGGGAATAGAAAATAGCAAAAAGAAGTCAATCTTGAGAACTGGAAAAGGAATATAAGCCAGTCTTCCTTATTTCCTATGGAATCTTGTACATCATGCCTATTCAATCATGTGTAATAATCAGATTTTTGTCTAAAGTGAAGGAATATTATGTTTTTTTTTAAAGGAAAGAAAAGGATACAGCCTGAGTTAAAATGCAGATACTTTGGAGGAAATATTTTGTAGTGAATATGTAGATTAAAAAACGGTTCCATTGGAAGCATCACTTAATCACTTAACCCAATTTGGCAAAGAAAAACTGAGGTGTCAGCTGCGATTCTTCTGTCCTCCCCACGCTCCAGATATAATGCATCATCACGCTTCAAGCCTTTGGTGTCTCCCAAACCCAGTCACCTTTTAGATGTGTACCAATAGCTCTCCTGTTCAGGCCACCGTTGTACCTCAGCTGGACCACTGAAATAACCACCCAACTGTTCTGCTCTTCCCACTCTTGTCAGTGTCCCTTTAAAGTATAAATGTGATGATACTCTTAAAACCCTAATGCTTTAACATCTCACCCAGGGTAAGATTTATATTCTTTACTGTAACTCCAGTGCCTCACATCTTTAACCTCATCTCCTTCTCTCTGCCTTCTTGTACCACATCAGTAATGCTGGACCTTGATATGCTCCAAATGTCCAAGACTGTTCCTGCCTCAGAGGCTTTGCATTTGCTATTCTTCTTCTGCTCAGAAGATAGGTCTTTGCTAGTAGTTTATTGCTTCCTGCTTGACCATATGCCATACTCAAATTTTCCATCTCTGGAGAGGCTTTTCCTGACCAACCTAAAATAGAATAGTCTTCTGCCCTCTTGCCTACATGATCTGTTCCATTACTGTACTTTATATTTTTTTCACAGCCCTCATCAGCATCTGGGATTACATAATTTATCTTGTACCTCTCTCAGGTCCACAGACATAAAGATGAAGGTACATATAAAAGAAAAAAGCTAAAAGCATAGAGAAATCAAGTTAGAAGAGTGTTAGGAATATTGTATTATCAAGTCACATAATTATAGTTATGAAAAATATTGGAGAAGGCAAGAAATTCAATAAAACCAGAGTGAAGTCTGAGGTAATAATCTTGAGGGGAAAAGATGTTTACATTAGTAATTGCTGTAGACTCACTTGTAATGACTTACCAAAATAATACAGGTTTTATATACCTTTCTCTAATTCATTTTTTACTTTTTTAAAGCAAAGTCAGGCTTTCCAAAAGAGAACCATTTTTTTCTTCTTTCTAAGTTGAAATTTTTTTAACATTTATTCATTTTTCAGAGACAGAGTTGAGCAGGGTGGGGGCTAGAGAGAGAGGGACACACAGAATCCAAAGCAGGCTCCAGGCTCTGAGCTGTCAGCACAGAGCCTGACAGGGTGCTCGAACCCACCTGAGCAGAAGTCAGGTGCTTTAATCAACCAAGGCACCCAGGCACCCTCTAATTTGAAGATGCTCTTTTGAAATTCTTATTTCAGGGCTTCATTTGAGCAAGTGTCAGAGAAACGCTGATTTATTGCCTGTATCCTGACTGTTATGAAACTACATATACTTGTAGAAATTTGTTTAATTATTATTTAAAAAATTAATTAGCACTATAAGGTCAATTAAAAGTTCAATCACCAGGGCACCTGGGTGGCTGAGTCAGTTAAGCATCTGACTCGATCTTGGTTGAGGTCAGGATCTCCCAGTCATGAGACTGGTTGTGTCTGGCTACATGCCAGACATTGAACCTGCTTAAGATTTTCTCTCTTCCTCTCTCTTTGCTCCTCCCTCCCCACTCGTGCTCTCTCTCTCTCCCTCTCTCTCTCAAAAAAAGAGTCCTATTTGCCCATTCACTTACTAATGAATGATAGCTAATTATTCAGAGTCCTGTTTTTTCCCCACTGCTCAGTTGATTACTCTCCTTTTGAGAAGAATCCAATGGAGAAGGAGAACATCAATACTAAAAATTTTGTGCCTTGCTTAGAAAATTCCTAGGAAAAAAAATGATGACACCAAATCACTATGCTTTCAGAGGCACAGAATTAAACTGTACTTCTAATAAGATATCATTTTTCATTTCTAATCATTTGTCTCTGATCCTCTCTTGGTTGTGCCCTCACGTTAATCTGTGGAGCATATATCTTGATCAGCCATAATCACTTTTTCTGCCTGAATCCATGTGAAAGACTTTCTTCCTTTGGCTGAAATCTAGTCTTTCACTATTTGTGTCTAAGTTTAATGTCTTTTTATACAAAGCAAGGGCTTCATAACAGTTAATAACTGCTTTTCAGGTCAAGTGTCTGAATGTCCCCACCGTTTCTTAAACCATATTGTTAGAAATTCAAGCAGGTTTTCCAGCTGTTCCCTATAGGGAGCTGGTTCCCCAGCCAAGTCCTGAAGAAGACTGTTCGTTTTCTAGAATGTATATCCATTATATACACCTTTATTATACCTTCAGATATTTACCTTTGATATTGTTCCTTTAAAAATTTTAGCTTTAAATATTGTAACTTTGTGTGTGTGTGTGTGACACGGGAAAATAGGTTTAGTAAATCTCCTGCTTCTTGAATTTTTGGACTCTGAAATAAACCCTTTATGATTTGTAGCCCTCCCCAAGCCCTACAAGCACTTAATCTGAAGTGAATTGATTATGGATCATAAAATAGACCGCTGTCATATGAAACTGATACTAGCTTCATGTACCACAACTTGTCTAAGCATTTTTTCTCTTAAAGTAAGAAGAAAATTTATAGTAATGAAGCCTTGCACTGGACTAATATGTTACCTGTATTCTTATATTTGATAGCAATGCGTATTTAAGTATGTTCTTCTAAATAGAAACAATCTTTTCATATCACTACATATTTAAATATTTTTATATATAAATTAGAGATTAAACATCAGGAAAAAAATAAACACTTTACAGAATTCTTATAGTTCTGTGGAAACTATAAGTATGTTCTTAAACTGAGAATAACCTATGAATATGATGACACCCAACAGTTACTAAATGGAAGTATTAATGGCTGTTTTGACACGAAAAGATTTTAACTTGGAAAGTCGTAGGTTGAATTGTCTTTTACTGAGAAAATAATCCATCAGCAGTTTGGTAGATGGATTAGTGTGACATAAAACTAGAAATGGAACATATTCTGAGAGCCTTCTGAAAGAGTTCAGGTTTCAAATTATGGAAACAAAGAAGGAAAAATGAGGAAAGGTAGGTAGGATCAATAAGACAATAACTAGTTGGCACAATGGATGAGACAGAGACAATGAGAAATAGAAGAATCAAGAATGATTTCCATTTCATGGGTTGAGTTTTCTGTTTGATAGTCTTGGAGATCACTAGGAGGATGGATAATGCTTTCTTAAGGGAAAAGGTTTTTTGTGTAAGACAGTGAATGTAGGACTGAATAGATGTATTAAAGTTGATGTGCATGCTTGAAGATATGGAGGTATATGTATCTAGTAGAATATTGGATACACAGGTCCAAATTAACAAGAGCCATTTGGACTGAGTAGCTTTGTATGTCACCAGCACAGATGGTGTTGAAGCTGTAGAAAGCTTACTCAAGGAAAATAATATAAAGAATATTGGCTGAAGATGGATCTGTGGAGAAATCTGCCCTCTAAACATCTAAATCTAAATATTTTCTAAACAGCTGTTTCATTCCCCAGCTCTAAGCTATAGTTAAACCATGGCCTTCCAAAACTTCCTATAATGGATGACTCCTTTCTTAGCTGTAGAGTCCTCAAGTCACCTCCCTTCAAGATTTCCAAACTTCCAAGGCCATGTATGCAAATACTCCTACTGATTCTAATATTTCAAAGTCTCATTTATGAGAGCTTAAGCATCTTTAATGCTTAAGGTTTTTTCCACATTAATGTCTTCTATATCCAAAGCCATCTGCCTGGCTAAGTAGCAGAGAAAACTTTATCTGCCTTGCCAGGTTTCATTGTCTGTCTTTATTAAAACTATTGGCAAAAATAGAAATGTTCCTCAGACCAAATGCAAGTCAACCATTATGGATCCAGGAAGGATAATTTTGCTCAGTTGACTACATTAGTAAACCTGAAAATTTAAGACTAATAATTCCATATATCTGTATTATAAAACCTTCTGTGTCTTTGGAGAAAACATCTTTTACCATGAAATAATCATCAATTTCTTTTTTTATTTTTTTTTTTTTATTTTTGAGAGACAGTGCGAGCAGGGGAGGGTCAGAGAGAGAGGGAGACACAGAATCTGAAGCAGGCTCCAGGCTCTGAGCTAGCTGTCAGCCCAGAGCCCGATACGGGGCTTGAACCTACGAACCATGAGATCATGACCTGAGGTGAAGCCAGACGCTCAACCGACTGAGCCACCCAGGCACCCTTCATCAATTTCTGAATTGAAATTCTAAATAATATATTTTGTATTCTTTTCAAATTCATGTAAAATAAGAAATTATTTTAAAAGTTGCTGAATCCAACCTAAAAATTACAATGCATTGAGTAAGTAGGGGTGCTGAGAAGCTGGAGCTCAAAATACTGGAACTCTAATCTGGATTTTGAAAGTAGGTCACAGTCTAAAGACTTGATTAGCTTCTCTCTCTTGGATTTTTTATTCTTATTGTTGGCAGAGATTCCTAAATTCTATACCATAACAGGGGAAAAGTGCCAGGAATTAGTTCAATGATCCATCCATTTTATCAACATGTTAATGAACCCAAGAAATGTTTTATTGAATGCAAAGTTTGTTTCCTGAGGTCATTTGCCTTAAAGGCATATACCAGATAAATGAGTAACTAAGATAGTACTTTTTCCTTGGGTTCAGCCTTCTATATATTCATTACTCCAGAGCAATTAAACAAAAACAAACAGAAATACTTATTTACTCATGCAAACAATGTCTCTAGTTTTTCTTCTTCTCCTTTTTTTTAAACTATGATCAAGGCATGCCCCAGACCTTATTGTGAGGTAGACGTGTTTCCTTCCTCTCCCATTTCCGTGCAATTTTCTTTAAAGTTTATGCCTTTGTCTCTCATTTCACAGTTGACTTCAGACTTTGGTGCTATGTGATCCCAGGCTGTGACATATGTTTCAAAATCTCTCTTCCCCCCCCCCCCCATTGATGTGTCCTCATTCCCAGGTCATAGTTAGCTGATAAATACCCTTAATCATATGTTTGGAGCTATAATAATTGAACACATTAAGGGATTTCAGAAAAATGAACTGGGTGGAGAGATGGATTGTTGGTATTGTGGCTTTCCAAACACTAATCACAGCATACCCTGTGGGTGTTCTACAGAAAGGGAAACCTGGCTCTAACTTAACTTTAATTTTTTATCCATGTTTAGTTCTTCCACATGTCTTTTGTACTACAGTATAAAAAGGGTATTCTTTTTTATCCCTGGATTCATGCCTCTGACACGTCATAGAGGATTGCTAAGCTTTCTGGGGCAAACAACAATTGTGTCCATTTTGACTCACATTAGCTGGGATTCGTAAAAAATCAGAATCGCGCTGTGAAATTATTCTGAATAATTTTTTAAAAATAGCACAATTTTTATCATGTAAAACTCCTTATAAAAGACTATTTCAGTTTAGTTGTTTAATAAAATTTAAATTTAAAAAGGTGAAATAGTAATATAGCCTTCCTTTAATATTTCATGAATTTGGATTTTAAGTTTTGTTAGTATTGGAAATATTTGTTACATTTTTTAATCTAAGTTTAGTCATTATAGATTTTTCTCTCAAACACATTATGCAAAAGTTGAAACAAACTTTTAAAATGTTTAATACTGACAATTTTTATAAAAGAGGTCATGCATAAAGTATTCTTTTGCACAAAAATATCATGCAGAGGTTCGAGACTAAGTCTATATCAGTGCAAATTTCTACTGATTACACTGGCTTGATTACATGCATACTATAAATAAACATTTGTAATTTTTTTTATTTTTAGATTATTTCACTCATGATGGTTGCAAAAACACAATAATATATGAACTTAAGATGTAAATTATTAATAGTAGGAGGAATGCAAAGCAAAAACAATTTATCTATAGACATCATTCTTGCTCTGAAACCTGAATATGGGTCTCTGTTGTTGAAGAGCGAAGTCTAGAAAAAGAATATGTAAAATAGAATTAAATTAATTTCACTGCATTATAAATGTCTTGCAAATGCTGACAGAATTCAAAGAAGAAACATGATGAACAGACCGTTAATTTTAAAGTAAATCTGGTGGATATTCTTAATCCTAATCATGAAGGAAGTAATGGAAATGCAGTGGTAGAAAGGAAGATCCTAGAGATCCATACTGAGTAAGAGGAAAGAAGAAAAGCACAAATTCTTGTAACCGTCTATGAAGCAGGCCTTAGGAGTAATGGATTTCAAATGTGTTTTATCTTCAGCTACCATCTTGCATGCAGAGTGACCTTTTCGAAATACAAATCTAATGAGCTCACCCTCTAATAAAAACTTTCAATGATTTCTCATTGTTCTGAGACCCTTGCTGTGGCCTACAGGTTCCTCTGTGATTTATTTCTCACTCATCTGCAGACTTACATCACCACCCTCCCATGCATTCCATATAAATTGATTTCTTGCAGTTCTTTGGAGAAGTCATATTCTTTCCCACCTTGGAGCTTTGCACATGAGACAGTGTGGAATGTCCTCTCTACTAAGCTCCCCACCACCTCACCTCCCTTCCCCACCTCTTCACTCTCTTCACTTGACTATTCATCTTTCACATCTCAGATTAAATATCATTACTTTAAGGAAACCTACTTTGATCCCTCAAACATAGTGGGGATGTTTATATCTTTTTCTAGCACATATCTTCTTTTCCGTTATGTTCCCATAGGTACTGTTTTGGAACTGGCATCTGTTTCTTCCCTCTCTTAGGCTCAGTGCCTTGAGAGCCATGACTATTTATGTTTATATTAAACTTCTTAGCGCTAAGCAGAGTGTTGATACTTCCATGGTAAATGGCAAAGTGTTGGATGAGTGCTTGCATGGTTGGAAGAACAGATGAATTTCACTGAAGGGCATTTTCTTCCCACTGAAAGAGCAACATAAGAAGATGGAGTCGGAAAGGAAGGAGCAGAAAGAATGGAAAGGGAAGAAGGGGAGGAGGAGGATAAGGTGGAGAAGGAGCAGCAACAAGTCCCCTGGAAAGCAAGTAGTTACAGTTTGGGCACAGACCTTACAGGGAAGGCACTGTGGTCTCCTCATAAGGCAACTAGGTATTCAGTCTCTCCAAAGTCAGATACCCCAGAGATGGTAATTCAGTAGGCCGGGTTTAATTTTTCTAAATATAATGTAGTCTTATTAAGCATCAAATATTAACTCGTATTTTTGTCAAAGGTTATAGTAAATGATATATTTGATTAAAGTAAGATTTTATTTGTGGCAACTTCCACTACAGTCCCTGCAATGGCATCCCTCTCATAGTTTCGTCTTATTAGTTGCTACGTATTTGCCCACTACTCCATCGTTCTCAAAGCTCTTTAACCAGATTCTCTTCTCTTCTTCCTCACAACAATGCTGAGGTAAGTAATGTGAGTATTTATGCCTATTCTGCTGGGTAGGAACTAAAGGTCCAAGAACTTACCTCGCCTTACACTACGTAAATGGTGGTATAGGATATCAAGCTCAGCATATTCTACCATAATTATTTTCACTACTGATTCTCGCTAGAATTCTTTTCGTATATCAGTAGAGTGACTGTAACATATTACCGTCCAGGCAACTTCTCACAGTGAGAAGTATTATTAATGATCTTGCTGTGAAATCAGGTGTAAACCAGGATTGTTCTGGAGAGACTTCAGCATACAGTCCTTATTATCTACTCCATTTGTACTTAAGGCGGGCTTTTCAACTTCCTTGATCTTTCTTATAGGTCAAAAATTGCCTATTTTGTTAATTAGAGAATACCAACCTCATGATCAGATAAACCCTGACATTTTGATAGTTATCCTAATAGAACTTTATTTCTTCTTCTCCTGAAATAGAGTCAATACCTTGAAGAAGAGATGGGCTGGGGGAGGAGGCTCTGTTCTCTTTCATCCAGGGACCAGGCCATAGGTTCTTTTAGGGAGTGGCCAGCATAGACCTAGAAAGAAGTCCTAGCAGCAGACAGGTAAAATGTGAGGGAGGATGAGGCTCTGGCAGTTTTGTAGTTCAGGCCTGGAAATGGTGTTTATCGTATCTGCTTACATGCTGTTGACATGGTGGGTTGCCAGTGGGCTGGACAGCTGTTCCCTCCAGCAGCCCTAAAAACCAGTTGTCATCTTTAGTGAGCAGTTAGCTTCTTTGCTACATGTGGTTGAGTAACTTGAAGAAGTAAATCACTAAGAATCCATTTCTGTAAAATAGAAGCAATAGTGCTCAGTTCAGACTGTAATGCAAAATTCATATGTTTCTAAAGTGCTTAGAACCTTACCTACACGTGGTATATACCTTGGGCTTAAAAACAATTGTGTATAGATATTGCGGCCTCTAGTTCTAAGAGAAGTCCTCTTTTTTTTTTTTTGGCTGTAAGATTCTAGACAGATTTTGAATAGGTGGTACCAGCAGTCCATAATGGTAGCGTCAGTAATTGCTGAGAACAAGAGAGTAGTTAAGGTGATTACAGATATGATGGGAGATGACTCAAGGAAGGGAGACATTTTAATTCAGTGTTAGGCAAAATTTAAGATCAGTGTTAAAAGCATGGGTAGGTATGGAGAAATAATTCCAGGTGGATGAAACATTGAGCCTGGAGTCCTAATTCAGGCAGAAGTGAATGATCCACTCTGTGGATGAAGTGGGCTCATGGAAGAGAGTAGAGGGAAGTAGGATTGATGTCAGGTTGTGAATGGTCTTGAATATCATACTGATGAAACCAAGTGTATAGAAATACGATATTGTGTTCAGTATAATGAAGATTGGCTTCAAAAGTATCTTTTCTTTGTTAACTATTATTTGATTTGCTGTAATGGTTTAATTATGTAGCATGCTATTTAATATGTACATCAATTCCCTCTCAATTTCTCTCAATGATGAGGGGTTCATTCACTTCTTCACTTAATTGTCAATTATTAATTTTCTATTCTGGCCAGGACATTGATTTGGGTGAGGTCCTGTGGGAATAAAGATTATACTCAGAGTTAGTGCAGTTGTTGTTACAAGCTACTTGCTGGATATTTTATATTTATTTGTTGTTGTTCTAGTAATATATTTATCTGTCATTAAGTAACATGGTGCCTGTATGCATGTTTTGCAATTTTTGGTGAACGGTGTATAGCAGTGTAGAACAGTGTTTCCTAACCTTGGCAGTACTGAAACATTGGGCCTTTCTCTAGGAGGCCATCCTTTGTATTGTAGGGTGTTTAGCATCATCTATGACTTCTCTGTACCTACTGGATCCATGAGCGCCCCCTGCCAGTAGTGACAACCAAAAATGTGTCCAGATACTGTCAAAAGTCCTCTGAGAGCCAAAATCACAACTAATTAACAATCACTCCTTTAGAGCAATTGTAACAAAATAAACTTCCTTAATTCATAACTGTTACAATAGCTTTAATCAAAATAAACTATATGAAAACAATGCTTTGGATTATTTTGAAAATAATTCATAATTTATAATAAGAATGGGGAGCACCTGGGTGGCTCAGTTGGTTAAGTGTCCGACTTTGGCTCAGGTCATGATCTTGCAGTCAGTGAGTTCGAGCCCCATGTCTGGCTCTGTGCTGACAGCTCAGAGCCTGGAACCTGCTTTGGATTCTGTGTGTGTCTCTCTCTCTGCCCCTCCCCTGCTCACGCCCTGTTCTCTCTGTCTCTAAAAAATGAACAAATGTTAAAAAATTAAAACAAAAAAACCCAAAAAAACCCAAAACACATTATAATAAGAATGGATCTTTTCCAGTTGTTCAGAAAGCAAAACTCAGTATGTAGCTTTCATAGCAATTATAATAATGTGTTCATGACTCTAGCTTACCATTTATATCAACAGTTTGTTTTAATTCTTAAAAGCACAAACACCAAAAACAAATGGATCTGTCTGTATAGTTGACACATTTATAAGTTTACTGATTTTAAACAAAACAGCAGACTGTTGTTTTAAAAGTCCTTTCCCTTCACATCTTGAATATAATGACTCTTAGAGATGTGATTTTTTTCTTTCAATCGTTCTGTTCAGACATTTCAGATCACCACTAAAAATTATGAAGAAACAGAAAGCCTTGGAAAAATGTTAAGTGAAAAACGCTGCGTTCTGAGACTACTCAGATGCACGAATGATGTTCAAATATTTATAATTTCACAATACCTCTAAAAGCTCGGTAAAACAAAGAAAGTGAGCATTGCAGCCTTCCTAGATGATGTTTTCTCTAATGGATACATTAGTTCTCCCATTATATCCATTCTACTTCCTTTTGGTAACTATTATTCTCGTGCAGATACTTTTAGGTACAAATTAGATGCTATGTCTGAACATCTAGTAAGGACAGATTGACAGCCTGGACTGACACGATGAGTACAAATAACCATTTTGGATAATGCAGTCTGTTGCAAAACCCTTGGAGAGGTGCACAGACCCTGTGGGGCTTTCTAAATCTTGTAGAAAACATCCGAAGAATGCTGCTGGTACTAAAGACCACTTTTAGCAAGGCACCATTATAAAAACAGATTACCGTTTGTTCCAATAAAGAAGTAAGAAGCTTTTAGTGTTTGCCTCAATTTCTAAAGAGAATAGTGCCATCATACTTCCTCAACTTGATAGTTTGACAAAGCTTTCACTTCTCAGAGTGTATATCATAACTTAATCTTTCAAATTAGCTGAAATTTGAATTAGTAAACCTTTGAGTCTTTCTTCCTTGGAAACTATTTGCCATTCCAGCTTTCTTTTTCCACTGAAGAAATGTCCAACACATCCTTGTATTTTAAACAACCAATTTCCCAACAAATAGTATATTGTCCAGATATTCAAAGTGGTTATCAATTGCAAAATGTTATATTTACATGACCATTATATTTGTTTTCAAAAATCTATTCACAGGTCCATGAAGGGTCTTGAATGGTATATGTGAGTGGAGGTTTAAAGAACTACTTATGAGATTATATTCAGGAAATTAATTTTGATTTACTCTTTCTGTGGTTGACAGAAATATGTTGCCATTCTAAACCAGTAGACTTTAGTAATAATATTTTTACATATATGTAGTTTTCACTCAAATTTTCAGAGATTATTTAAAATTTTCTTTCCAACATCTTTCATGGATGTGAGATAATTTGTTTCATTAATCTCATTTCCATCTAAAAAAATCTTATAGGGGTGCCTGGGTGGCTCAGTCAGTTAAGTTTCCGGCTTCGGCTCAAGTCATGATCTCAGGGTTCGTGGGTTCGAGCCCACGTTGGGCTCTGTGCTGACAGCTAGCTCAGAGCCTGGAGCCTGCTTCAGATTCTGTGTCCCTCTCTCTCTGACCCTCCCCTGCTCGCACTATCTCTCTGTCTCTCAAAAATAAATAAAAAGCATTAACAAATTAATAAAAAAAATCTTATAATGTATTGGCTATTAAAAAGACCATGTTTTCCTGAAGACAAAGGTCTTGGAACATCCGTCTCACATTTTTTTATGATTACTGTAAGTTATCCTTACTCTACTATCCAAAGTATTACATATAATATCTGCTAATTGTTTGGGAAATCTTAATCCTCTCTTGAAACCTTCATCTTCATCCTCATCTTCCACTGTTCTCAGATAGTAAGTATTAAAAAGAATGCTCTGAGGATTTCGAAGAACAATGTGCATATTGGGTTTTAGGAATTAAATGGAGCTACTTAATATGCTGTAAACAAATGCTAATTAGCAAATTTCCATGATAAAGTAAATTATAGAACTGGTGGTCTATTGGCCAGGGAGATAGATGGCCCCACAAATGACAGAAAGCCTGGGGAATGTTCTTTCTATCTCTGAAATTATTCATGTGACTCCATCCCTAAACCTAAGTTAGTGAAAGCAGTGGTAAATACTGTTCACATCAATTTCTTCTCTAAGACCATCACTGGAAACTCCTGAGCAACACTTAGAAGGATCTTGTTAGTTCTAACTTATTCCCTGGAGCAAAGCTGAGCATAATGATAGATAGACTACAGTATCTCAAATTAACTTTACACTTGCTAATAAAATGTCTGAAAGGCACTTGTGAATTGATTTCAGAATACTATATGTAACATGAACATTTATTCTTTCAGCTGTCTGTGGAATTCTGTTGGCTGTTTGTCTATTAAGTACTAAATGGGCATGGGAACAAAGCTACATCGAAATAAAATAAAAGGAAAGTATAGTAAAATAATACAATACAATAAAATAGATGACTGGTCTTAGAAAATATTCTAATTGTGATGTAAATATGTCTGCATAAAAAACATGCAGGTGATAGATACAATATAAACAGATACAATATGAAGCATAAAATAATGCAGATCAAGTACTATAAAAGGATAAAGTATTATAAGCTAATCACTGCAGTTACGGAATAAAATATGCACACGTGAAACAACATACTATAGAAGGTGGAAAATATAAGATAAGGCATGCTCTAATGCACAACATCAAGGGCTACATGAATTTTAAAAGGGATACAGTATTGTAAGAATTTTTGAAGAAGGGCTTTCAGGACATGTGGGTTTGAATTTAAAGAGCTTGGAAACCATCTAAAAAATAGATGACAAAAGATCAGAATATTAAACCTCAAGAACATTTTTAGATACTGCAATTTCTAATTTATTTGAATTGAAACTAAAAATGGGGAAATTGAAACTGTAGCCTCCAGTGCTTGTAAAAGATGATGGTTAAGTGTGCAGGCTCTGGACTCAGGCTTCCTGTGTTAGCATCCTAGCTTTTACTTACGAGCCATGTGATCTTGGGAAAGTTACTAAAGGTCTCAGTGCTGTTCCATTGTCTGTAAAATACACAGAATCATAAAAAGACCCATCTCATTGAGTTGTAATGAAGATTAAATGCATCAGTATATGTAAAATGCTTAAAACATTGCCTGGGACCTATAAAATGCCATCAACACCAGAAAAAGTAAAAGTGCATCCTATTAAGTCTTATTGTATAATAGTTCTCAAAACCATCCAAAAATGAATTCGGAAAACTGGAGTCCTAGTACTAGATTTTCAGCTTTCTGGAGGTGTTGAGCCTGAACAAACACTTACCCTTTGTGCGCTCTGATTTCCTCATCTGTGAGGAGAGCATAGGCTGCGAGTCCACAGGAAGGCTTCGTACCCATGGTGCTTTGTGCTGCTCCTGTCCTGTTGGAGAAGTGGTTGCCTCCTCCATCTGTGGTTATGGAGACGTGCTCTCAGGTTTCCTTATAAGTGGCTTTTCGTTTATTTAGTTTCCATTCACCTTTAAATGTTAATACTTCTGGAATTGACTATTTTGTGTGCTGCAAATTAGTGAACAAATTCAACTATTTTCACATGAATATCCAATTAACTCCTTTTTTGAAGAAACTGTTCTTTCTTCACTGCCGAGAGATGTCAGTTTGGACGTAGAATAACTGATATATTAAGTTATATATAATTACAAGTATATATTACATATATATAAATATGTCATCTGTAATTATATATAGTATAGATTATATATTTTTATTTAATTTAAATCCAACATAGTTAACATATAGTATCATAATGTTTTCAGGAGGAGAATTCGGTGATTCATCACTTACATGAAACACCAAGTGCTCATCCCAACAAGTGCCCTCCTTGATGTCCATCACCCATCAGTCCATGCCCTCCCTCCACAGCCTTCTGCCAACCCTCAGTTCGTTCTCTGTATTTAAGACTCTCATATGTTTTGCCTCCCTCTCTCTCTTTATTTTATTTTTCCTCTTTTCCTGTATGATCATCTATTTTGTTTCTTAAATTCTATATATGAGTAAAGTTGTATGATATTTCTCTTTCTCTGACTGACTTATTTTGCTTAGACAATACACTCTATTATCCACATTGTTGCAAATGGCAAGATTTCATTCTTTTTTATCACCAAGTAATATTCCATTCTGTGTGTGTGTGTGTGTGTGTGTGTGTGTGTGTCTGTGTGTGTGTATTCTTTTTAAAATTTTTTATGTCTTTATTTTGAGAGAGAGACAGAGAATGAGTGGGGGAGGGACAGAGAGAGAGGGAGACACAGAATCCGAAGCAGGCTCCAGGCTTTGAGCTGTCAGCACAGAGCCTGACGTGGGGCTCGAACCCATGGAGAGTGAGATCATGACCTGAGCTGAAGTTGGATACTTAACCAACTGAGCCACCCAGGTGCCCCTATATATATATATATATATATATGTATATATATATATTCTTTTTCATTTCGTTAGTAGAAGGACCTTTGGGCTCTTTCCATAATTTGACTACTGTTGTTAGTGCTGCTGTAAACATTAGGGTGCATGTGCCCCCTTCAAATCATCATTTTTCCTTTGGAAAAATACCTAGTAGTGCAATTGTCCCACCATAGGGTAGTTCTATTTTTACTTTTTGAGGAATCTCCACACTTATTTTCCAGAGTGGCTGGACCAGATTGCATTCCCACCAGCAGTGCAAAAGTGTTCCCCTTTTTCTACATCCTCATCAACAACTGTTGTTTCCTGAGTTGTGATTTTAACCATTAATTGTGCGGTGGTATCCTTTTGTGGTTTTGATTTGTATTTCCTTGATGTTGAGTGATGTTGAGTGTCTTTTCATGTGTCTGATAGCCTTCTGGATGTCTTCTTTGGAAAGGTGTATGTTCATGTCTTTTGCCCATTCCTTCACTAGATTGTTTGTTTTTTGGGTGTTGAGTGTGATAAGTTCTTTATAGATTTTAGATACTAACCCTTTATCTGATATGCTGTTTTACAATATAATTTATAGGTAGTTATATGTAGAAATTTATTTACTATCAATTTATGTATAACATTACATATATGCTATAGATATTATGCTATAAATAATTCTGATACTACTGAAAGTGGTATCATTTTAGACATCTTATTTCTTAATTGTTCATTGCTGGCACATTTATTGATATACTCATATATCTTCTAAATTCATTTATTACTTATTACAGTTTGTTTTTGGAGGCATACTCTGTGTGTACAACCATGTTTCTTGCAAATAATAGCAGTTTTATTTCTTATCTGCCAACGTGTATTCAGTTCTTTCCTTGCCTTATTTCATTGGCTGGTACCTCCAGAATAATATTGAAGAAGAGTAACAGTAACACCTATGTTTTCCTCATTGCATGAGGAAGCTGTCAATATTTTGCTATTATCATTTACCATAGGATTTTATTTTTCTGGAAACTGGCCATCAAATTAATGAATTTCTTATATGTCTAGTTTGCTATTAATTTTTATTGGATTATATTCAATATTTCTTATTTATATCAAAATTAATACTGATTTTTCTTTTATTCTGTTAATGTGATGAACTGCAATTGATCTTTTAATGTTAAATCAATTTCTCACTCCTGAAATAAATGCAACATCATATTTTCTTTTTTTTAACCTCTGTGTCTTTGGTAGATTTTAGAGATTGTCCTGCAGTCTTTTTTCTTGTTAGGTTTTTACCAATTTTGCTATTGAGAAGATCCAGGCCTCATGAAATGAACTGAGAAGTCTTTCTTCTTTACTGTTTTCTGGATGAGTTAGCATATGATTGGTATTATTTCTTTATAAACATTTGGAGAATTCACATAATGCCATGTGGATTGGTAGTATTTTATGTACAGATCATTAATACAGATTCAAGTACTCTAATAGAGATAGGACTACTCAGATTTTTAAAAATTATCCTTGTGACAGTTTTAGAGAGGTAAGTTTTCTAAGAGATTTGCTAATTTGATACTCATTTTCAAATGTACTGGCAGAAAGCTATTCATAGTATTCTCAAATTGTATTGTCATTAGGATTTTCAAGTGATGTCTTCTATTTGCGAATCCTAGTGTTGGTAATTTTTGCCTTAACTTTCTTTCCTAGTTTAGTCATCTATTCAAATTACCAAATTATGGCTTTGTGTATTTTCTCTATTGCTCATTTATTTTTTTTCATTACTCTGTAATCTTATCTTTATTATTTCTTTTCTTCTACTTGTTTTAGCTTAGTTTGCTACTTTTTCTACAACTTCATGAATGAAAACTTAGGGAACTGATTTCCAGCCTTTCTTATTTTCTAAAAATGCATTTAATTCTCTAATTCTCTGAGCACAGCTTTAACTTCATCCTCTAAGTTCTAACACATCATACTTTGAGAATCAATTAAGTTCATAAGTATTTGCCAGTTCACCTTGATAGTTCTTTGATCTGTTGGTCATTTAGAAAATTTGTTACCGAATTTATAATTTTTATCATTCATTTTAGCTTAACTTCATTATACTAGAGAATAAATTAATTAAAACTCAGTGGGATCTTTTTATTTACTCCACATGTATATGATCAGTTCTCATAAGTGTCCCCTGTGCAGTTGACACACAGCATATGTTCTACATAGCCTTCTGTATGTGTCAAATAGGCAAAAACCACTAATTGAATTTCTGATTTGTTGTATCCTTATTGATTTTTGTCTTCTTTTTAATCAGCGACTTAGAGGAGTGGATTATGATTATGGATTCACCTCTTTGTCTTTTTAGTTCTTTTAAATTTTGCTTAACATATTTGAGGCAATAACATTTGGTAAATGCGAACTGGAAATTGTATCTTTCTAATAGATTCATTCTTTCATTAGCATGATATATCTCTATGTCTAGTAATTATTTTTGTCCTATAGAAAAACATTGTCTAATCAGTATAGATTAATTCACTTCCTTTTGATTAATGTTTGCATAGTATATCATTTTTCAACCAGTTTAATTTTAGTGGTACTCTATGTTAATATTTAAAACATGTTTGTAAGCAAAATATAATCTTCTTGAAATACAGTTTGACAGCCTTTTTTAATTGTAATAATTGATTCATATTTAATTACTTACACATTTTAATTTATATCCATAAGTTTACTATTTTTTCTATTCATTCCCCATGTTGCATGTTTATTTTTCTTTCTTGCCCTTTTTAGATTAATATGTCTATTTTTATTTTGTATTTTCCATTCTATTTGCTTGTATGTTATACATACTTTTGCTGTTCTTGTAACATCACCTTGGAGGTTGCAACAGATATCTTTGATGATGTATTAGTTTAATGTAAATTATCCATCACGCTACTTTCCAAATAATCCTAGGTTCATATGATAGTTCACCTGTATTCATTAATGCCTCATTTTTTGTGTTATAATTGTCATGAGTTTTAATTTTGCACATAGTTTGCTTGATTTCTTACATTTTTATTTTGGAGATCTTGAGGTATATATAAAAGTGAAGAGAATAGTCTAATGAAATAGATATACACCTGACCCCATTTTAGCACTTATCAGTGAACAACCATATTGTTTCTTTCTATTTCTCCACCATTTTCTTCCTACTCCATGGATTGTTTTATAGCAAATCCCCAAACATATCATTTAACCTGTAAATATTTAATATTTAAAAAAAACATAGCCACAAGATCATGATATCACCAAATGTAATTCTCCCGTTCTTTAACCTCAATCTAGTAATAATTTTTTTTCTTTTCAGAATTTGCTCTTTTATTCTTCTTTTTAATGATTTATTTGAATTAGAATCCAAATGAAAGACAAAGATCGGGATTCGTTGATATATCCCTCGGTCTCTTAATTTAGAGTCTCTCCTAATATATTCCCCATCGCCATTTGCATTTTATCTGTTGAAAAAATTGGGTCATTTGTCCTATAATGTTTCACAAGGTCTGCAATTTGGTGATTGCACCCTATGGTATCATTTAACATGCTTCTCTGGTCCTTGTATTTCCTGAAAATTTTTAATTATATCTAGAGGCTTGGTCAAGTTCAGGTGGAAATATTTAAAGATTTATTCATGGGTTACTGTGTACATGTCCATCAAAAAGTACTGCCATGTTTACTTTTGTGGTGCTGACAGCTACTGAATATATATAAATAGGTAATAAATAGCTGTGATAATTTTGGTAATCTACTTCCTATCATTTATTTTCTTTGCTTATAAGCTGGAATTATTCTAAAAGAAATTTCTTTCATTATGTATTTAGTTATGCTGAGTTAATATTGTATGGAAAGAAAAATGATAACTCCTTGATTCTTTACCTTTATACACGTATTTAAAAGACTAAAGTGATTCCCTAGCATTTTCTAAAGATAAAAATTAGTTTTAATTTTTTTTGGTAAGCTTTACACCTGATGTGGGCCTGGAACTCACAACCCCAAGATCAACAGTCACATACATTACTGACTGAGCCAGTTAGGCACACCTAAAAATTTTTAATAATTTGACGAGCTAAAGAATTAAGTGTCACTGATAATTTGTCAGTTCCTTTCAGTTGTTACCTCCATTAATGATCACCTTATCTTGACTTTGCCTTGTGCCACCACTATATTCACATTGTTACCTGGGTCATTTTGATGTAACTCTAGCAGTCTTTGATAACTTCCTTTATTCTGATATGATAAAATTCTCTAAGATCATAATTCCCTGCCCCAAACTGGGAATCAACCAGTCTCCAAAGAGCTTAAGTACCTTGGAAAAAGCTACTTAATTCCAACATCCTGGATGCTAGGGAGGCTCATTGCTACTGAACTGTTATTGTTTCTCATTAATTTCAGGAGCCAGGGCTAGGAGATACACACACACATATGTATACACATGCAAATACATAAACACACACGCACACAGACACGTACACATGCACACAGAAACACACACACAGACATTAAAGAAAAAACCATTTCACATTTATAGTTATATTTCCTGTTTAAAATCAAGACTATAGGAATTTTAGTTAACTTCATCAATATTACGTCTACATCTTTCAGCATCACCAGAAATTTCACATCTTAGCATTTTATAACTTATATGATGATCCCACAATATACATAAAGGAGTCTCATAAAATCAGTACCATCAGCACCAACATTATTATGATTTTTAAAAACAGTTTATTTTTTTCTAATTTTCAATAGTTTTTCCATAAAGAATATTCTACTAGATAATGACAAAAAGCTTCTAAAGTCACTTGGAGTCATTCTTCTTCTCTGTGAAGTTGTCAGCAAATAGATACCCAGTTACAGTGTTTGATTATTAAGGATTACTTTTTTAATTTAGTTTTTATCAAGGTATGGTTGATATACAAAAAATTGCCCATATTTAATGAATGCATCATATTGAGTGTGGACATGTGCATATACCTATGATATCATCACCACAACCAAGATGGTAACTATCCATCACCTCTAAAAATTTCCTTATATTTTTTGTGAGATTTTTTTTCTCTTTTTTCCCTTTCCTTTCTTTCCCTTCCCTTCCCTTCCCTCTTCTTATAAGAATACTTAAGATGAGGTCTGTCCTCTTAACATTTTAAACTGCACAATACCACACTGCTCACCAATTATTGGACCCGTTGCACTACGGATCTCTAGAACTTATTTGTTTTGTATACAAGAGACTTCACACCCATTGAGTAACAATTCCCCATCTCCCTGGACCCCAGCATTTGGCAACCACCACGGTACTTTTCACTTCTCTGGGTCTGACCATTTTAGGGACTTCATATAAGTGGAATCATGCAGTATTTGTAGTTCTGTGCCTGGCTTATTTCACTTAGCCTAATGTCTTCAGGGTTCAGCTACATCAAACTAAAAAGCTTCTGCACAACAAAAGAGACCATCAAAAGAGGTGAAAAGGCAACCTGTGGAATTGGAGAAAATGCTTGCAAAGCATGTACCTGATAAGGGGTTAATATCCAAAACATGTGTAAGAATCTCTAGTAATTCATTAGCAAAAAAAAAAAAAACCCAAAAAACAAAAAACACTAATAATGGACAAAGGATCAGAATAGACATTTCTTCAAAAAAAAAAACACAACTATATTTATCGTCACCAGGTATATGAAGAAGTACTCAATATCACTAAATATCAGGGAAATGAAGGTAAAAGCCACAATGAGTATCATCTCACGCTTGTTCAAGTGGCTATTATAAAAAACAATAAAAAAAAAAAACGAGTAACAAATGTTGGCAAAGATGTGGAAAAATTGGAACCCTCCTATACTGTTGGTGGGGATGTAAAATGGTGCAGTCACTATAGAAGATGTGTGGAGGTCCCTCAAAAATTAAAAATTGAATTACCGTACAGTCTAGCAATCCCACTCCTGAGTATTTATCTGAAAGAATTTAAATCAGGATCTCAAAGAGATATTTGTACTCCTAGGTTCACTGCCGCATTATTTATGATAACAAAGATATAGAAAGAGCCAATACCCATTCAGAGATGAGTAGATAAAGAAAAAATATGGTATATACATAAAATACCATTACCAGTAATTTGTTGTACATGTGGTATTTGGATTTGTGCTTTCATCTAGTTGCTCTGTCTGCTTTAATGGAAGTATTTATGGAGACCGAAAATCCATGCTGCCGCCACCTAACCCGAATATATTTTCCATATGCATTTTAAGAATCATTAAATTTTATTTTTATTGTTCTGTATAGCCAATAATGATTGATACCTGAATATTTACTCTTCTTATTACTTCTCTTTCCTTCCTTCTTTTCTCTCTGAGAAACTCTTTTTAATATTTCATAAATATGACTGATTGTAAAAACTTATCTCTACTATTGTCTATTTGGGAATCACTTGGTAACATAGCAAATAAAATTTAATCAAGATATATGAACAAAATTATTAGCTTCCATGATATTGAAAATATTTATTGGTAGATTTCAAATAGTATTATAACATTTCTTGTTGAACCACTTCATCATGAAAACTGAACTTGTTTTGTACACTTAGTTAAAATGTTTATTATTTTAAAAATATGTATATATACTTCATTTATTATACATTTTCTACCATACTTTGCAAAAGAAAAAGTGGGTTTATATTATAACAGTAATGAGTTCTTTAGAAATTCATAAAGTAGTCATTACTTTCAAAGTATGAAAATTATAAACAGGGGCTCCTGGGTGGCTTAGTCAGTTAAGCATCTGACTTCAGCTCAGGTCATGATCTCATGGTTCATGGGTTCAAGCCCCGCATCGGGTTCTGTGCTGACATCTCAGAGCCTGGAGCCTGTTTCAGATTCTGTGTCTCCTTCTCTCTCTGCCCCTCCCTTGTTTGCATTCTGTCTCTCTCTGTCTCAAAATTAAATAAACATTAAAAAAATTTTTTTAAATTATAAACAGTTTCTGGAAATACTGTTATTATAAAAGTTTTCTTCAATGTCAAATGTAAAGTTTACTGGGGCACCTGGTGGCTCAGTCAGTTGAGCATCTGTCTCTTGATTTCGGCTCAGGCCATGATCTCAGGTATTCTGAGGTAGAATAATTTAAAATAGAATCAAGATCTAGCTATAATCTTGAGATAAACAGATTATTTTGTATAAACATGTTGGATGAACATGGTATAAATAAGAGAAAAGATTGAAGTGAGGTTAATTAAGTAAGGCTTTTCCCCTCTAAAAGATGACTTTTGAGTTAAAATGTTAAGTCATTAATGACTTGGTAGAGTTATACATAAGAACATTTTAGTTAAGAGAAGTAGCTGGAGCAAGAAAGAACTGGGAGGAAAAATTCAGAGATCGGTAATACATAGAGATACTTCATGGCAACGAGCGATTACCTTGGAGAGCAGGGATAGATAAATATAGAAGGCTGGGGAGAGGTGCTGGGGACCGAGGACCACATCTAGGCTGTTTAGGGTTGTATCCCATGTCCTAGGCTCATGCACAGTCCTGAATTAATATTTGTTGAAGTAAACCCATGTCATTTCTTCCATTGTTGGACCAAAATAGTAACTGTGTAAATGAAAAGGAATCATTTAATCATTCATTTATCCTCACCTCTGCTTTCAGTGCCAGCCACAAAGGGAATAAAACATTGCCTTCGTTCTATAGATCTTCACATTTTCCCGGAGGCTATAGAATGACAGAAATATATATAATTTCAGTGTATTTTGATGAGTTAAAAGGAGAATGTTGAATAAAGTAGAAGGAGTAACTCTGTCAGAAACTTTTAGGAGAGGAAGTTATATGACTTGGTTATTAGACATAGAAAATGAAAAAAGAGAAAGTTAGTTTGAAACTCACACCAGTGTTGTACAGAACTGGAGCAATGCGATTTCCCAAAAGTTCTGGGAAAGAGAAATAAGATGGTTATACTTAAATTTAGAACGTTTCTTGATCGTATTTATTATGTAAACTACAGTGAGATGTGCATTTGTCTAGTTAGGGAATGGGGATGCAGCAATGGTGGCTCTCTAAAAACGGGGTCATTGTTGGAGGTTAACTAGTGTGTCTGTCTCCCAATTTGGTCCTGCCTATATTCACATCCTGCTTTTGCAAGAGAAAGCAAACCAACCCAGTTTTACAGATGAGACAACACCATTTATATGCAAATGCAAACAATCCTGTTCTGGTGTCTATAGTTCCCTTCTTAACACTACTTGGTTTACAACCCTGGGTGTTCTTCTAACCTGCTACTCTGATTTTGGATCTTGTTTCAACTTCGGCTTCCAAATAGAGACCCACTTTATTCTTCATATTCCAACTGTTGATATCTCGTTGCGCGGCTTCATGGAATGGAGGGCTCATGTTGATTCAGTGCAACTCACCAGCTTCATGTTTAAAATAACTTCCATCAAATCATTTTATGTAAGAAGTAGCTTTTGAAATAACCAAGTTATTATGTTTAGAGTCGTCTAGACAACGCAGAGTGGTAACAGAGAAGTGGCTAATGAATACAGTGATTAAGGATGATGAGGTGGGTGTGTGGAGTCAAAGCGCATGAAGCAGAAAAGAGTCCGTACACATATGTATGCTCACACAGACGATCTCGTACATCCACAGACATACATGCGAACATAAATGAACTGGATGAGGAAATACATGCTAGTGCTTTTATAAAATTTAAACATTAAAATACACAAATTCTAAGTAACTTCAGAAAAAGCAAATAAATCTGAAATAATTTGCTGAGGTAAAGACACCTCTACTTGTTGCCAAGCACGGAGGAAAGGCCAATGGCATGAGGCCAATGGGCCTCACTCTACTCCTCAAGTGAGGCATGTTTTGGGTACTGGGCTATGTACTTCACATTGTTTCAAGGTTGAAATAGCACAACTGCACATTAGACGTTTTACTGAAAAAGTATATAATAAATTATTTAGTAATCTCTGAAAGGAGCTAAAGTAACCTTTTTGAGATAATTCAGAACACCATGAAAATTAGTAGTTTCCTGGCCTCTGTGCCTTGAAAAAAAATGAATGAGAATTTAATGAAAATCAGGTCATAAACTCAAGTAAAATCAAGCTGTAGGTGACAGTGGACCTTTAAGAAAATTAATGTTCTTGGCCTTTGCTGCCAATTTCCTTTTTCTATACATATACCTGTGTTAGTAGATATTTATATATTATTAGCCTAGTGATATGAACTGGTGGAAACAGGAAAAATAGCTATTTGAAAACATTTGCTGTGAGATGAATCATCTCCATATACAATCTATTTAAAAAAATACTTTAGAATACTGAATTAAACTCTAAAAAAAGCCTTTAAAACAAAGAATTAATGTGACATAATCACATTCTTAATAGAGTGTTATTTTCTCATATTCCTTTATTCTCTTACTGAATTGAAACTTAATAGGTTTCTTTTAGAAACTTGATTATCATGATGCAATAGTAGTTTTATAATAACAAAATTCCTTGCAAAATTAAGTAATCAGGGCTGAAATACATTTGTTTGTATTTGTAGGCAACAATGTCTTATCATTAGCTGAAATCATCTCAGTATTTTTCACTTTAAGTTAATTAGGCTATCACACATTTAAGAAACTGTAAATGTAACAATTTATTGCCATTTCTGGCAACTCATTGTGTTTTACTTTATAGCCGGAATGTGTTCACTCAAATGGGAGTGTACATCTTTTGAAAAGCGAGTAATATCAAGGTGACCGTGTTAATTTTTGTCCTGTGTTTCTATTATAAGATAATAAAAAATACTACAAATATAAGTACCTAGGGTCTTTGTCTATGCAAATAAACACGATGCAAAGAATCAAAAATATAAAGCATTCCAAATTATATTGTAATTATTATTGGTGTCAATCAACAAATGTCATAGAGATTCCAGACACATAGTTCCAGTTTTATAAGTTCTCTGACCTGTTGTTTTCTTCAGCACTTGGTAGTTCGGGGGAGTCTTGCTCTTCTGTCTCAGAAGAATCCTTTTATCCACAGTATACTCCATTTTTTAATAAAAAACCCAATCACAATCAGCTTCACCCCCATTTTATTAACTCCTTTGCAGCAGGTCTTCATATACGACAGCACCTTGTTTCCCTAAGATGAATAATTTTGGATACGTCCAAGTAAAAAATAAATGTCAAAAGTGTTCTTTAGGCCCACTTTAGAATTTTTGATAAGTTATTACTTCCCAAAAAAATTGGGTATGGTGATATGTTATCCTTCATAATGTAAGTCCTATCATTTTGGTCTATTTAAGAAAGTTTTCAAAGATGATTTTGAGTCTATGTGCTATCTCTGGGCCCTAACTTTATATAATATGCTTACTCCTCTATAATTATTTATCACTTCCAATGTCTTATATACCAAGGCATCCCTGATGGTAAATAGCCCATTGTGCATATATCTTCATTTGTTAGACTCTTGATGGGTTTATGGGCCCTCATTAGACTGTCCCATGCCACAGATTCATTGGGAGAGAGAGATTTCCCTCCTCTTTCACTAACTGGTAATGGTTAGGATCATTTTTTTAATCAATGAAGATATGAATGAGTAAAAGTAATACTAAGATTTTGGTTAGAAATTTTCATTTAATAATATGTTCTAAGCTTTCTTTTAGTGTTTTGGAAATAGTTCTGGCTTCTAAAATGTGGCCTCTTGGGTGCCTGGATGGCTCAGTCGCTTAGGTGTCCCACTCCTGATTTCTGTTCTAGTCACGACCTCTTGGTTCATGAGTTCAAGCCCCACATAGGGCTCTGCAGAGCCCAAGCAGAGCCTGCTTGGGATTTTCTCTCTCTGCCCTTCCCCTGCTTGTGCACCACTTTCTTATTCTCTCTCTCAAAATAAATAAATAAACTTAAAAGATAAAATTGTGGCCTCTTATCTTTGGGAAACAGCTCCAGACTAAACATGTAGATCCTCCCAAAATTATATGAGGATCATTGTAATTTATATAACATTTTATTCATTTGGATATCCCAACAGTATATCCATAACCATCAAGCTACTGGCTAACAGTTTAGAGTGAAATAAATATAGTGACATGTAGAGACTTGCACCAGAGAGAACAGGTTAAGGATGGTGTTTATAACTTTCACTGTTTTGGATAATTTGCTTTTGAAAAAAAAAAAAAAAAACCATGAACATTAGAAATACCCTCAGAACTTAAAATGACCAATTCACTTAGACTTACCTCTACAGCATGTTTTTTTAAGGATTTCTTTCATTCCTTTCCCAGATTAATTGCTTTCAGATCTTATGTATTTGTAGGGACAATGTGACAAATGATAAAAACAAAATAAGGTCATTTTATTTGATTAGGGACAAGAGTGATGTATGCAAAATAGAATTAAAAATGACTATTTAAATTGTACATTGCCTGTACTTTTCAGAATTAAAGCAAAGTGCTATGATGTGTAGAGATGATGGATGAGGGAAAGATGGAAATCATATTAATGTATAAGTAACTTGAAACTTTTAAAAGGATATTCAAGATTTGTACATTAAGTACCTCATTAAACACCTAGAATAAATCCGTGAGACAGATAATAATTAATTTTTTCAGATGAGAAAACTTAGGCAGAGAGGGTTTATTCAAGACCAAAACTTATGAGCATCAGATTTAGAGTCTTATCAAGGCTGGTTAACAAGAAGACTGAGCTCCTGACCACCCTGAGAGACTTGTAAAAAACAAGAAAATATTGTGAATTTTTGATCACATTCCTAACAAATTATTTACAGCTTTAATTTTTGTAACATTGGCTTCAAGTTTTGACTCCTTCCACACCGTGTTGAGAAGCCTCTGGAGGCAGGGTTATTTCTATACCCTGTTGTCAGGATTGCTGATAAAACTTGTTTTGACTCCTTAGAACATAAGGCGACATAGTACTTTCTAAGGAGAAACCTTAAGTGCACTCACATGGTTTGATTTTGCTTCTCCCATTCCTGCACTTTGTTAAGACAAGAGCATGACGGGGTGCGTGGGTGGGTCAGTTGGTTAAGCGTCTGCCTTTTGAATTAGGTTCAGGTCATGATTTCACAGTCCATGAGATCAAGTCCCTCTCTCCCCCATGGAGCTCTGCACTGACAACAGTGTGGAGCCTGTGTGGGATTTTCTTTCTGCCCCTACCCTGCTCACACACGCACGCCCTCTTTGTCTCTCAAAATAAATAAATAAACATTAAGGGGGAAAAATAGGCAACAGCATGTCTTAGGTCCAGCTGTTCCTTCACCAGAGTTTCTGAGAAGGCGTTAGGGCAGACCTGCCACCCCGCCGCAGCCTGAAACATGCAGGGTAGCAGAACTGCCACCACTGGCATCATGCGAAATAAATATTAAAGCCACTGATATTTGGGTATTTGTTGATATGCAGCATAATTTAGAGAAAGCAGACTAATTCATTTACCAAGCATCTAGGAAATAGTCTCAGGTCTAAACTGATATTTGGTAGCATTTTTACAATTAAAAAAAATTGTGTCACAGTTCTTTTTAATATCTATGGAAGGCAGAAAGTTGTTCCAAAAATATTTTTTCATCTCACCTAGAATACTGTTTTTCAGCATAGTTTGATTGTCCAGATGCCAGAAAAGGGCTTCTATGGAAATACATATCCTCACTAGGGTATTAGGTGATAGAAATGCATTCATTGTGTTTAAGCATCGCTTTCTCTATGTCACAGGTTTTGTAAATATTACTGGGAGTGGTTACTCATGATGTGAGCAAAGTTTTCCCATGCGTGTGTTTATCAAGGTAAATTTCTCCATGGTTGGAGAGGTCTGCGGTGGACCCGGAGCAACAGTACTTACTGGATAGGAGTCTGAAAGCAGAGGGGGAAAGTGGCTAGGCTGAGGAGTAAAGGACTCTTGAGACTTCCTTTGTATCACTGTGATCACTTACATCATAGTCTATAATTAGTAAATATATCCTTAGAGTGTATGCCTTCTCTGTGTGAGTAAGAATGGTATGTGCCTTCTCTGGATCGGATCCTTGACCATATAATTATCGGCTCCTCTTCTCCCTGGAATAGTGCAGGTTGTTGATTGGAATAGTTGAGTATTTCTGTGAATAAAGTAGCCCAGACTCTTGGTGTGTTCATTTTAAATTATTTTTCAAAACGATACTAGATACAGAAATTTCATGTACAGAAATCTCTTTCTGGAAATGAATCCAGCCAATGCTCCTGTGTTCAGGCCAAACCCCCCTTGATTACAAATGATCCAAACCTTTCTCTATTGAAAAAATGCATCAAATCCTTTTTCTCTTCTTTCAACTGACCTTTATGATTCATTTGAGGCTGTTGTTTCCTTGTAAAAAGCTATGGATTCTGGAAAACTGACATTTAAAAGGTGAGAAGTCACTAATTGTGAACCGGCCTCGTTGTTTTGTTTATGGTCTTTTCTTTTAGTAGTAGATTAGAGCATTTCTTGTATTACATATAAGAAAGTTTTTAAAAATTTTGTTTTGGAATGATAGTTGCTATTTCTGTTAGCCTGACTTCTGCACTATTTCTGTTGGCTGAAATCACTTCTGTGAGTTTAATTTATTTCCCAGTTTTGCAATTATCAGGTGTTTTTTTCCTGGGTTTATGTTGACCTACATTTACTAAAATTTGAATTTAAAATTTCTGGTCGCTGGAGATGAAAGTTCTCCTACAGAGATAATTAGGAACTATGGATGTAGTTTTTCAACCTGTGCTATAAATTTCACTGAGGATTGTCCTCTATAATTACTTTTAGTCCTTTCTGATTTTTGCCCTTGGTGTTCTGTGCTTGGAGTTCAGGGCCCCTGAAGCCCATCATTCTCTTCCCTTTGAAGGTCACTAGCCTTTACCCTCTGCATTATACTAAGACTGTGAAGGAACACCATAGCAGTCAACAATAAGTTTAGGTCCTAAATAACATAGTAAAATCACATTAAACACTAATCACATTTTCATGTAATTACTATCTTTATTTCCTGAAAAATAATTGTATGTTCATTAACAGAGGCCTGGAAGAGCACTTTCTTTTTTTTTTTAATTTTTAATTTTTTTAATTTATTTTTGAGAGACAGAGAGTGAGAGCGTGAGCAGGGGAGGGTCAGAGAGAAAGGGATACACAGAATCCAAAGCAAGCTCCAGGCTCTGA
The DNA here is from genome assembly GCA_004023785.1 of Mungos mungo. Lineage (NCBI taxonomy): Eukaryota > Metazoa > Chordata > Mammalia > Carnivora > Herpestidae > Mungos > Mungos mungo. The sequence goes on along the minus strand of PISW01004221.1, from coordinate 121,967 downwards.
GCTAGCTGTCAGCACAGAGCCCGACGCGGGGCTCGAACCCACAAACCATGAGATCATGACCTGAGCCGAAGCCTGACACTTAACCGACTGAGCCACCCAGGCGCCCCCAGAAGGGAACTTTCTACTCATTCATATAGTTCTTCATCTAAGATTTTTGTTGGAATTACTGAGCCATATTTTTTTAATTTATTTGGTGAAATGATGATAAAATAGCATTTTTAAATTTTTCATATTAGTAATTTGCATGAAGCTTTCTTGTAGCAAGTTTATAAGTATTTAATGTAAGAATTATTTTAAAATAAAAAATGCATAGTATAAAGACATATGGTAATAATTGTACTTATGGAAGTAGGCATGGAGTTTTCTTAGAAACAAGTAAGAATTTTGTTGACCCTCCTATACAACCACCAAATTTATCTAACGGTAATCTCAAAATGCAGACATGAAACTCTTGTTGTCCTTTATGTATTTTTGAAATTAAGAAGCCATTAACCTAGCCTTTGTTATAACCCATCAGCAGCTTAGAAAATACTTATTTCTCATGGAATTAAATTTGCAGTTCATGCTGATTCATTTTTCATGTAAATGATTTTGACTTTATCTTAGTTGGTTAGACTATTGGTTAATAATGAGAGCATTAAGAGTAATATAATAGAATGGGAAAACTTAGTATATAATTACTGAATAAAGAGTAATAAGGCAAAGATCTGGCTGATAAAAATACTGTTAATGATAATGACATCGTATTTCAGAATACAAGGGGTGCAGGTAGGGAAAAGTTAGGGATCTCAGGGTGTCACCAGACTAAGGTCAAGTATTTAAAATAGATAAAATCAGGGCAGGGCAGGGAGCTAACACAGGTCAGTATGAAGGGGCAAGAGGAAAGGAGACAAGTGGGAGACAGAGAGAGGTGGGTGAGAAGTTTCAAGGGGGCTGTAGAGCGTAATGAGAACACTGACCTCCAGTCACATGTGAACAAGTTATTAGGGTTGTTTAAGTTGCCAGAAACAGATAAAACTAACTTAAGCAAAACCAGAATTTATTGAATGGCTGTGTGAAAGCTTACTGCAACCATGAGAGGATTGGAGAACCAGGCATGGAAAATGATAAAACCCAAAATGACTCCAAAGTGTAAGAAGTATGACTGCTTTCTAGACTCCTGGGGGCACATTTCAAGTTTTCATTCTTATGCACAATTCAGATTCTAAAGAGAGTGTCCACATGCTACGCTTCCTTACCCATCTACCTCTGGCAACACACTTTGAATGAAGCTCCCACTGGGCTACAAACAAGGAGAGGAGGCAATTTCTCAGAAGAAATTACCAGAAGAACGTAAAATGGATACTGAATAATAGCAACAACAATGACAACAAATAATAATAATAACAGCAACAAAGGCACGAACTGTCTAGTGTCACAGATAAGTCTGTAGATAGAAAACAGATACTGAAGGAATGATACAATAACAGAGGCACCATAGCATGGGGTCATCGTGACCATTCATTCATTTTCTTGTTGATATTTCAGTTTCTTAATTATGATGAGTAGTTGTAGCAATGCTTTTTTCTTTCCCCGTATGTAGTGTGTTTTTTTGCCAGAGAGTTATCTTCTCCTGCGAGACCCACTGCTTACTCAACATTCAAACAAATTTTTGGTTCCGTGTAACACAGAGTAGGGCAAATCTGAGACTGGAGGGCAGATTTCAAAGTCAAGAAGGGAAGAGATCATAGGCAAGGATGCCTAGGGGGCTGTTACTGAGAAGCAGTCCAGCACCCTGCTCATCTGCTTGGGGAAGGACGTTCTAAGAGAGGGTTTCAACTCAGTGTGAGAACTCTTAGATTCAGGACTGTTGGTTTGATCAGTTAGCTGCTCTCATTTTCCGGTTCTCTCTATTACCAAATTTTTCCTACCACATTTTGTGCCCGTGAGTGCAATGGCACCCTGAAATCTTAGAAGTTTTTCTGTATTTTCCAGAAGATTCTGCCTTTCTTTTTGTAAGAAGTCTTTATTAAATACATAGATCAGTAAGTAGATCGAGACTTGTGTCAATTAATATCAATCTCTGGAAATCTAATCCTTCTTAAACCAAGGACCTGACCGTAGCAGGATTTAAGATTGTATATGTGATTGCATTTTTTCTTGAGTAAATGGCAGAGTTGTGAAAAATATAATGAAAACCTCACTGAAAATACCAGAGTTTAAAGATAAATGAGTGTCAGCTAATCGAATTTTTAAAACAGAACGAAGTGTATGTGAGTACTTAAAAAATATGTAAAGAATAATGTCTAGGTGATGGCTCTAGTAAAGAAACAGCATTAGCAAACATAAATTGTGTTTCATTCTTTGTTTCTCTTTGCAAAGCTAATGGCTGAAGGAACTATGTTGTTAAGGTCATTAGAAAATCTTCCTAGTACTTTGAAGTATTGTTGAAATCTGTATCTATGAAATATTTTCTACTAAGCCTTTCAGATTCTCCCCCAACAGTGATTCTCTGATTTCAGTATGTAAGGTGGTTTTGTGTTCTGACATTTCCCAGAGACCCACAGCTGTGCCAGGCTTCAGAGGCTATAGCTCAATGTAACTTACAAGTATTTGTTCATCTACTCTGCTTACATTAGTGATTAAATGTGTAAACTCAGTAGCCAAACCCTATTGGATTCAAATCTTGACCACACCACTTACTAGTTGTGTGACTTCATGAACTATATACCTGTAAGTCTGCTTCCTTGTATCTGCAAAATGATGAATCTAAAAACTACCCGTCATGTGCATGTAAAACACTTAGCTGGGTGCTGGTGCATACAGAACATTCAAAAAGTATTAGCTATTTCTACATCATTGTTCAGTTCCATAAGCTTCTCTTCTTACAAAATCATCCCGGAAGACTTCCATTTGAGTGACCCTTGTTTTGGTTTTAATCAGTTGGGCAATTATAGAAAACTGATGTAACTTGTTTTTAATGTTCAGTAGAACCCCTGTAGAAGATCATTTCCTTAGTTTTGTTTGCATTTTGACCTATGAGTCCTGTTTTTTTATTGTCTACTATTGTTTGATTATTAGGAATCAAATCATTCAGTATTAAAGAATAGCATTAATTTATATATTTTCTGAAGTGTGTTGGTTTTATATATCACATCCTGGTGCAGGTATGTAATTTTGACATCCTTTAGACCTAGGAATAACTATTATGTTTACAATATGGAAGTCTAAAGACATCGTGTAAGTTTTAGACTGTAAGCTTCACAATGACACACAAGTGATTCTCTGACTTATATATATTATGGCCCCACCCCAAATGGCTTGACCCTCGAAGGCAAAGGCAGGGAGAACAATAAAATACTATTCCTGGCACAATTGTCTATAACTCACAGCAACTCAGAAAAGCAGCCAAGAGAATGAGCTGTACCGTCTCTCAGCAGCAGAGTTCAGTAACACAAGAGCAGAAAGAACAGGGAAGCCCGTTCTGACATACTTGGTTTGTGCCTTCACAGTTTCACCTACAGGAGACATCGAAGGCACATATGCTGCTCAAGAGGCTCGGTGAGTCCCAAGTCCTCGGCAGCACCCTAGGTTTGCCTAAGCCCCCTTGGCAGATCCCTCAAATTTGCCCATTTCCTTCCACCAGAGGAAAGTCTGCCAGCTATTATATAACCCCTTTCCTGATAGATTTATTGTACTTCTTGTGGTTTTACTCATTGCGGTGTCACTTGTATAAAGTTAACTGTCGCTGGCAATCAGGGTTAAACCTGCTCAGCCTTTCCTGCCCCCTTGGAGTTACCTTCACCACTGACATTGATGCACTCCATTTTTAATGGCATCAAAAACAGAAGTAAAACCTGTTTCATCCACAGTATGACTGGTATACAGACTGCAAATTCATCACTTTAATATTTCTATTAATATGCTTATATTCATGTTATCTACAAGTCATTCCAAAGCAGAAGGAATTATGAGATTTCTTTACATGCTTTTTAGCCAAATTCTATTTATATGCAATTATATAATTTAATGAATTCCCTTAATCTGGTAAAATACATTTCTGAATCTCTCTAATCGATATTGACTATTAAGAGTTGCCAGAAATGCCTTTCTTGCTCACTGTTTAATCATAACCGCTTTGTAGAGTAGTTGGCACATAATATATTTCCAGCATATATTTGTTGATGAAAGGAATCAAACAACTATTTGTTTCTGAATGTGACGATACCTTTAGATGTTGGTATATAGCAATATTTAGAGGATAAATGGCATTGATTATCAGCTAGTTATTTAGTTTTGTAGCGCTTTTTGTTTAAAAAACAAGTAGGTAAATACTTAATGTGTCCATGCCAATTGTCTCACTTGAAATGTCCATGGCCGCACCAGCATGCTCAGTCAACTTCCTGTTTTATATTAAGATGTGGCCCAAACAATCAGAACAGGTTGTGCAAATTGGTAGAGGTCAGTACCTAGAACTGTAGTGGCGAATGAGGTCGAAGAGGCCAAAAATAATATCAAAATGTTATGAAAAAAAATGAATCTCAACCTGTTGTAATAGGGATCTGGCAAGTGGGTAGATGATAGATAACAGGAAATTCACAGGCAAGGTTCTCAGGAATTCAGCTTTGGTATTGACCACCATTCCCTGTGACCAAGACTTGTGACCCAGAGACCTTACCCCTTATGGAGGGACACAGGCAGGCAGGACACTTAAACAGTTGCAGAAGGAAACTTATGATGATGGAGGCAAAGTAGAGACCTCCTTGCCACTTTTCTCTTTATAAATCACTACTAATTACTTTAACTTACTTCCTTGTTATACGAAGTGTGGTCTGCAGACCAGAAACATCCATCTTACCTGGGAGACACATGGGTCCAAACGGGTACCTACTGATTCAGAATCTGTATTTTAATAAAATCTCTAGGTAATTTTAGTGCACATTGTAGTTACAGACACATCATGCTAATCTCTTGAGGTGATCAGACACTGGGGATACCCTGCAGAGAAGCCTTGGACGCAGGCCTTAATCACCATATGTGCAATATAGGAACCTGTGGTTTTATGGCAGAATCCTTGGGATGTGAGAGTCGGAATGCCTGGAAAGAGTTTGGCTCACTGAGAAGTGTAGCCTCTGGAGAGGAGTTGCAGTCCCTGGTCAATGGGCAGTCCTAGGAGCACCCACCTGATGATGCATTTATGACAGGTGAGCTGCACAGGGGAGCTGGATCTCTCCTGGTTCCAAGGACAGGAGAGCAGTGGCCTTGTAGCCAGGAAATGTCCTAATGCCTTCCGTAGAGGACTAGTAGCTTGCCAGCGGGTGCATTATTAGAACATGGGAACAGTGGTGCCGATTCTTTCTACAGCATCTTGACCTGACTCTCATAAGAACATAAGCTCACAAGAAAAAAACAAAAACAAACAAATACCCCTAAAAGCAACAGGTAAAAATTCACTTATCCTGAGTAGGACAGGAATATCACACAGGAAGATTTCATTTCAGGAGTCAGAGGGTAGTGTTAGAGTTACTTAAATTTCTTCTACGCTGACAGTAGAGGCGAATGTATAGCATCAATGTTACTATCAGTGCCATTTAATATAATCACTTACATCTTTAAAATTATAAAACTATGAATTCATGATGAACATTGTTTTCATTGTATTTTTACAGTTTGTCTGGTAATTTGGGATTTCTAATTATTTGGATTCTGGAACAGAAGCAAAAATTTTCACCAGTCATCATTAATATGAAAAGGAACATTAAAAAATCCCATTTTTAGAAGTTCGAGTTATCAGATGACTTGTCTGCAAAAGATAATGTCTCATATCTATAGCTGGAATCTTTAAAAACACATTGGAAAGTTTACTTTGAGCACATCTGAAAAATGATCCCAAACGTTCATGGACTTGTTCAAATTTTCTTTTCAAATGGTAGTCTGTGGTGTGCTTGGTTTGGCTTAGGTGGTAGAGTAAATGACTCTTGCTCTCAGGGTTGTAGGTTCAAGCCCCATGTGGTGTGTAGAGATGACATAAAAAAATAAAATCTTTAAAAAAATGGTAGCTTATTATTCTATGTGATTTTAAATATTCTAGATGTAAACTTTCTAAGGTTTACTTGTCTAGTTAACAGACTACATTTAACTTATAAAAAAGGTTCTCAGGAAATAGACTATGAACACCAATGTGATGTAGCAACACATGATCACAGTTTATCTATGCCTCAATTTCCTCAGCTATAAAATGGGAATCTGAAACAGTCTGCATTCTGCAATCTCACATCTGAGTTTCTCTGCTCTCTCCAGCTGCCTAGTCAGTTTTTCCAGGGCCTCAGTCCAAGAAGAATAGGGAATTTCTCTGGTAGAATTGTGTCAAGGTCACATCATGTCTTGGCACTAGTCCACTCCAGGAGATATGTATTTCAAAAAATAGACAAGAATGAGTGCCTGGGTGGTTCATTTGGTTAAGCTTCTGACTCTTGATTTCAGCCTAGGTGATGATATCATGGTTTGTGGCTTCAAGCCCCACATTGGGCTCTGCGCTGACAGAGTGGAGCCTGCTTGGGACTGTCTCTCTCTGCCCCTCCCTGACTCATGTGTGCATGCATATGCTCTCTCTCTCTCAAAAGTAAATTAATTAATTAGTTAAATAAAGAAAGAAACTTTAAACCTAAGAATGGTGAACATACCCATTGACCCATAAATTTGCCATGTATCACCTACCCACATGGAAGGGTTTGGGGTTGAGGATAGGGCCTCGCTGATAAAGAACAGAAATCTTTTCCTTGCTCCGCCATTATCATAATTATGACAGCAATTTCAGCTCCATACAGATATTAACAAACTTGAGTCACTTAAAAGGTAAAATACAGGTATAATCTCATAGAAACTGATATTAGAAATGAAAAATAATTACATATGATTAATATAATTGTGTTCTTTAACTTGATATCTTTTAAATAGTTAAGCATATGGATGAGTGTACTCTTTCCATATTTAATCCGACTCTGGGAACAATTTTGTGCAGAGGAACCTAAGGGAAAACTCTGTGCTTTATCTTAGAAACACCAAACCAGTAGTTTGGGACAGATTTAAAGCATTTAGTGTAAGCAAAACCTGAGTGATTAAATTGGGTAATTTTTTTCTCCTAATTCCCAGCGGTCAATATGTTGTGGTGAACTTAGATCTTTTCTGTGTTGTTTTTATGTACAGGAAATTGCTTTGCTAGAAATAAACGTTTTCCTCAGACTGTGGTTAAAGATAATAATTTAAAGGGATGCTTCTCTATTATTTCACTTTCAAGGCTTATGATATTATAAATCAGTTGCCTATTTTAATAGCATGATTCTATATATGTTTGGGAGATACACTTTACTATATATTTTGCCATAAGTTTAACAATATAAAAAGATTTCAGTTAAAATTCAGAAGTTCCTAGATTTTTGCATTTAAATGTAAATGTACTTGAAAATTTTCATGGAAAAGTTGAAGATATATCTATATGAAACAGAAAGAAAAAATGTTATCACACAAACTAACTTCAGGTGACTGGCATTATTTTATAGTTGTCTTACCTCTTTCAGATTTAAATCTTCTAACCATGTTTGTTCTATCAATTCCAGCCTTAAGATCAATATAATTGATGAAAAAAGTGGTCCAAAAATATAAGTTAAATAGTTCTGCCTTTCTCTATCATCTCTTGCTATAAATCTCCTTTTAGCAGGTGCCCTATGTACTTAGAATAAGGAATCTTAGAAAGCAAGAGGCCATGGATAGCCACAGCCCAATCTTATACTCATTATAGAAATGCCTCCTAATAGTATCTATTACACTGGTAATTTGGCTTCTTTTGAACACTTTCCAGAGTGACTATTATTATTGTGGAATATATCCTTGGACTAAACTTGATTCTGTATTTTTGTAATGTTTACTACTGTCCTAAGCTCACCATCTGCATCTTTATCATTTAATGTCCATCCAAATGGATAAAGACAGTCCAATCCTTTCAACATTTTTCTCTTGAATGGTTTCTAAACCTTTTATTGTTTCCCTGCTTGTCCGTGTCTGGTTTCCCCCCACATTTTTGGTTACATTTATAAACAGTGAGTACTTTAAATATATAGTCTTTTTCAATTATTGTCTGAACTCTAGAAAGGAAGGTTTTTCTAGGACCTGAACCATTCAACCTGCACTTTATCACATTTATATTAATGCACCCAAGTTTAATGGATGTCTTACTTAGAAGTGCTTTTATTTTACATTGTAATGATTTTTCAATCAAAAAATATTAAAATCTTTTTCATATAAAATACAATTTAGGTGAGTGCCCTTTTATACTGTTATTGCAATTAATTTATCTGACTGTAAAATCAAGGCTTTGTATTTTATCACTGCTGACATTCATTTTGTTAGTTTTGTTCTATGATTTGTCTTTTAAAGCCTTTTATTTTTTTAACTTTTTAATGTTTTTTATTTATTTTTGAGAGACAGAGAGACAGCATGAGCAGGGGAGGGGCAGAGAGAGAAGGAGACACAGAATCTGAAGCAGGCTCCAGGCTCTGAGCTAGCTGTTAGCACAGAGCCCGATGCGGGGCTCGAACCCACGAACTGTGAGATCATGACCCGAGCCGAAGCCTGACGCTTAACCGACTGAATCATCCAGGCTCCCCTTAAATAGTCTTTTAAAATTTTTATTCTATTTTCTAATATATTAGCAACTTCTCCCAGACTCCAGCCACCTACCATCTGGTGACTTATGAATGGGATAGTGTTAAATTATATCCTAGGAGATCTCTCTCCAGGCTTATATAAATTATATATGTAGATGATAATAAAATAATTAAAACTGCTTGAGTACAGAATTTCAAAGACTTGTAAATCCACCAACCTATAAGTTTATCTAGCCAAATTTCTCTAATGTTGCCTATGTGGCTGGCACAGGAAAATTTATGAAATACCTTGCCAAAATAAAGAATTTTAAGATCATATCATTTAACTTATATACCATGTCTAGTATCAAAACAGGAAATACTTATTTTAGTATTATTTAATCTTACTAAACTCAAGCTAGTTTCTTTTCTTTTCTTTTCTTTTTTTTTTTTTTTTTTT